>VXAK01016992.1:109622-196479 GCA_013399435.1 Arenaria interpres | reverse complement strand
CTGCCACGGGGAGTCGGGGCCGGGGGCCGGGCCCCTCCCGCGGGGCCGGGAGCGCCGCTCGGGCAGGGGAAGGAGTCACGGAGCCGTGGGAGCGTTTAGGCTGGAAAGACCCTTAAGATCATCAAGTCCATCCGTTAACCTAACACTGACAAAGCCACCGCTAAACCATGTCCCTCAGCGCCACATCTACACATCTCAGATACCTCCAGGGGTGGTGACTCCACCACTTCCCTGGGCAGGCTGTTCCAATGCCTGACAACCCCTTTGGTGAAGAAATTTTTCCCAATATCCATCCTAAGCGTCCCCTGGTGCAACTTGAGGCCTTTTCCCTTTGTCCTCTTGCCTGTGACTTGGGAGAAGAGACCAACCCCTTTCAGGTAGTAGGGAGCGATAAGGTCCCCCCTCAGCCTCCTTTTCTCCAGGCTGAACAACCCCAGCTCCCTCAGCTGCTCCTGGTAAGACTTGTTCTCCAGACCCCTCACCAGCTTTGTTGCCCTTCTCTGGACCCACTCCAGCACCTCAATGTCTCTCTTTATTTCATGCTGCCTTCAATTCTGAGTTTTCTCATTTTCATTTTTCAGAGATAATCTCTTTACAATTAAACAGGGACTATATTAAAACAGCAGGCATAAAAGAAAAGTCTTTTACAGTTGTTTTGCTGTCACGTTATACATGGCAGACTGGGTGACTCCCCATCACAGCTGACCCCACAGAAACCTGCAGGCTCCTGCAGCTGGAGGCAGGGCCTGGGACCAGCAGGACATGGTGGCCCCTTGGTGAACGTGGCTGGAGTTACTCTTGGTGGCACCGCTCCATGTCTTTCTGTGGAACCTATCAGCACTGCCCAGTGGCAAAGCAATCAATGATGCCACCTTCCCTGCCCTCAGTGCATTCATGCACAGGTTTGGGTGGAAAGTAGGAGGTGCGCTCAGTCCTTCTCTGACCTCATTTTCCCTGCCTTCTCCATCCCCCATGGAACATCTGTGTAGTATTCCCTGATCCCAGCCACTAAGTGACCCCAAAATTTCCTCCATCCCCTACAGGTGATGTCATTCACACTCCATTTCTTGCTATAAAGGAAGCTTTATTAGTAGCTGCTGTTGCTGCAGGTGAGAAACATGTCAAATCTTTGCTCAAAAAAGCTGAGGTGACCTTCACTAAGTCCAGTGATACAGTTATTGGTGATATCATTAGTAAATGTCTTTTTTGTTTGTTTCTCCAAACATTGGTGATGGGCCTGGACAGTACCAGCTGTGTTTTTGTTTTGGATCGCTAGCAGAGCCCCTGAGAATTACCACAGTGTCTGGAAAGACAGATACCTTGCCATCACTGCAAGGCATTCCGAGCTCATCTCAGAGATATTTCACCTTGTTATGTTATTTTCCAGGAAATCTATACCTATTTTGCTCAGTTCAGCAGCAGGAGGCCTCATACAAGAAGAAGCTGTTTTCTTCACGAGCCTACCATTTTTCTTTCCAGATATGTAACAAAATTTGACATATCTAAGCATAGCTCACTGCAGCATGATACCATTTTTGACAATGGGAATAGGGAATCAAAGTCAATGACTGTGAAACTGGCTTAGCCAACAGATGAAAATTGAAATATAAACTCTTTCAGTATTCCACATGCTTTAATATTGCACAGATGCTGCCAAAACATCATCAATTTCTAAAAAAAAACCCCAACCAACCTCTCTCCCACCAAACTCCAAGCACTTTCAAAATCGAAGATACATAAAGAATGTTTCCATTTGTTTAGTCAGAAAAGAACTAAAGAAATTCTGACTTGTGTTTCTGGACTTTCTGCAAGTACGCAAAGTTTGATGAGTTTGGATTTGTGCTAGTGAGGTAAAGCCAAAAAAGGGAAAGCTGAGAGATTTTGTTTCCTCAACTGATAGAAATGCAGCCATCAAGAACGTTTTCAAGGACCAGTGAAAATGTTTACTTGTAATAACCTAAGGTGTTAACAGTAACGCCAAAGAGAAAAATGCGTTTGTCTTCTAAATATACTATTTTTGGTCAGACATTGCTCTTTTAATTCAGTTTTTCTGGTTGCTAAAACAACACAAAATTCCTTGCGTGTGACCAGCTATCATGCTCCGAGTCAGGCTCTCCCAAGGTGATCCACACTTTGGTGCCTGACCACCTATTTTTACAGGTTTAATGGTCCTGTTACTTTGGGTAGAGTTCCTTTTGTAGGGTGTCATTAACAAATTTGCAAGAGCTGTTTGAAGGCGGGTAGAAAGAGGTCTGAACACCACCATCAGCAGCTGCAATACTGATCCAGTCTGGTGTATCCTGACCTCCAGACCAAGCTGTCTCCTTGCCCCTTTTCCTCCTCCTCTGTGAAGAAATCTCTCCCTTTTAAAAGAAAGTAATTAAAATACCGCTGTTCAAGACCAGATGCAGGCCAAATACATCCCCAGATAAAGTGGGAACTCAATGCATTAGGACTTTGAATGATGATCCAAGGCAATCTTCACAGGGGAGTAACAGTAGATAAATCTGTGCTTACTGGTATTCTTGGCAAAAGACCATATTTCTGAGCCAGTTAGCTATGGATGGAGGGACAACTAATGAACCCATTTGGCTTCTAGTATGGATGTTATTTACTGTGATGTTAGCATATGAATAAGGATGCTTAAACAGAACTGGTAATGAGAAAGTGTAGATGAATTAAATTCTTCAGTGTTCGCCAGGAGAGTGACTATTGTGCTTTAAAGAAAAATAATGTTTTCTATATTTTCAGGGAATCTTTGAAGGATAGACAATAGATATAGCAAAGAGAAATGTCTTATTACAACCCCCCCAAGAGTTAGATTAAACTGTGCAATATGTGATACTAACCTTGCTTATATTTTACTGTCAGTGTCTGTCTACAGGTTTTGACGATGCACTTCACTAGAGAGATATTGCCTAAGATAAAACATGGCCTTTTTTCCAGGCAGTTTATAATCTAATAATGGGAACAGCAGGTCCTGGCAGTACAGAATCTAGGCACAATACAATAGGTTTGAATTTAATCAAATGCACAGAGGAGTAGAGGGGAGGGTCCTTTAAAAATTTTATGCGTGTGTAATTTATTATGATTTGAGAATGGATGAAAAAGGGCAAGAAATCTAGAGTTTAGAAAGGATGAAGCATTTAGAATCTATGTATCTTATGTATAGACAAAGAAAATCCCTGCTGACATCACTAAACTCAACGGACTCTTCATATTATTACAATATTTCTGGTTTTCAGGTGATAAAAAATGAGCATGCAAGTAGAACTAGTCTTAGGGACAAGATTAAGCTTAAATAAAATTCAGAAATGTGACTCTAAAGTATTAGGAAAAATAAAAAGATAATTCATCTTTCTTGCCTGCTTCTCTAGGACTGCTTCTCTGACTTCATCCAGTTCCATCTTACCTTAATAGGAACATAAATTAATCTGGAATCTGTAAATGGAGAACATTTACTGTAAAATAAGGCTGGTATCAACTGTGTCAACCTCTCGTCAAAGCAGGGAGGCTGCTCGGCTGACAACAGAGCAGGCAGAACATTACCTAACGCTACCCCTCCGCATATATCTGATTACCTCTCAGACAGACCCTGTACCTAAGCTTCTCACAAGTGAAGCACATTCATTCCTTCTGAAGGTAAACAGAGGAGTTGTTCCTTTTGGTCACCAAGTTACAGACTATTTTTGGACAAGAATGCTGCTGCTTGCAATCCCCCTGCTGTATCTGTGAGACTTGCTAATGACCGTGGTGCCTGTACATGTAAACAGTCTCAAATCACGATACGTCCCCTCCTGGAAAGAGGCTATGAAGATGTCTGCTCATTCCCTTCAGAGGACTGGTGCTGTTGATTGAATCACTACAGCAAGAGCCTCAACTCATACCAAAAGCCATTTGTAATGAAAATTAATAAAAGCAAACCCACAAGGATGAGCATTTCTTACTTCATGTAGCGGCTGTATAGAGCGAGCTGTCTCTACCAACACGCTAATGTTTTTTTATATTGATAAAACACAGCATTGAAAGTCATGGAGTTGAACTATGCAATAAAAAGACTGTAATTTAAACATAACCACATCCTTCTGCAGAGGTTTCCTCAAGACAAGGATGTAGAGTTTCTATGCTCAATTTACATTGAAAGCACTGTGTGTTTTTTAAAACCAAGTCAATAACACAAGAAAGCTTAAATTTAGGACATTGAAGTGTAATCCATGAGAGACCTTCCTTGTGGATTAGAAATTCCTCAGCTATTTATAGCTTTTAAAGCGTTGAGTAACGTGAATATCACATTTTATTTGAGCTTGCCATTTTAAAATTATCTGTGTAAGAACTTGGGATGTGCATGTTTAATTTGCAGCAAGGTACTTGCAGTCACTACTTGTAACTTGTTTTATCCTGGAAGCTAGATGAAAAAAATATTCAGGAAGTGACTATGTTAAGAGTATCTACCATACTTGCAGAAGTGGGCTTCCATGAAGACTAGTGATGGAAGAGTAAAACCAGATGATCTTTAACATGTAAGTTTTTTTTTTAAAATATTGGATTTGCAAAGAAACAATAGCATTTGCATCCCGCTGTCATTCTGGGTGTTATTTCTATTACAGATTGTTCACTGCTCTTTGATCATTACTGTCAATGGCTTTAGTGAATCAGAAAGAGTTTTGCTTTCTGGTGCAGAGAGCCCTGCCTTTGGTAACACACCTTTCCAGACAGCAGCCTACTAAGAAGAGGTATGAGAAAGCTCTCCCTGCTTCTTTTATGTTTTGAACAAAAGGGGTTTTTTTCCTATGATTTTTATATTTTTCCTTATATTTAATGAGTTTCCTGGGCTCTGCAGATCTATTCTCCCACGAAGCTGATGGAAAGGCTGGTATATTTGGGTCCTCTTTCAATGAATATCAGCAGCCATTATTCAGTGCAGAACTTTAAACATGGCAATCCCAGTGCATGGGAAGCAGATCTCCAGGGCAATCAGATGTGTGTGCACCAGTGGAGTGTTCACTTCACCTTGCAAAGAAGGGCTGTTTGAGTCTACAAGATTTTTTTAACTACCCAGGCTGGATTTACTGAGGGAAAATGCTTGTTCAGATGTTATAATTAACTGCTTAATAACTGCAGGCTCCTTACCAGCAGAACAGCGGGAACAAAACTGGAAAGTGCTGTCATGACTGTTGTAAAATCACCTGGTTGCCCCTTGAAAACATTTCTGCTGGGTGCTGGCCTGAGCAGTGTGTCTCTGTTGCCTGCTCTGTGTACTCAAAGGGGAAACATATCTGATTTTTTTTCAAAAATCAGACCACATTTCAAAGGCTCCATGACCACTTTTGTGTTGCCATTGATGTGATTCTCAGAAGTGGTGAAATACCTAAGTGAGCTGTAACTTGACCATCTTAGGTACCAATTCCTGGGAAAATGCAGCGATCTGGAGTTCAGGAGCCTGACATCTGAGTCATTGTCCAGAACCACGGGCTGGCTTTTTCAGCCCAAACTGAGCCTCTTGTGCTCTGCTCCAACTGTACGTTATGGCTGGTTTTTGTAAGCTTGAGTTTACCGAGTCCAATGCGCAGCCTGTGAGCCTGAGCTGGTCCTTCTGGGCTCGTGGTTCCCTCTTGGTGAAGCGGTTTGCTTGTTCCAGATTTGACCCAGGGAGAAACCCAAAATGCAGGCCTTGTGGATGATAAAGGAGTTGGTGTTTGACGGAGAGCTTGAGTCTTGAGCAAGCACAGTGACAGAGATGTGACTGGAGACAGTGTGCTAGCCGTGACATGCTGCAACACCACTGCTGCTTGTTTAGCTTAAAAACGTCAGTCAGCCAATTAGTTCAGTGAAGCTTTTCAAAACATTGCCTGTGAGGCTATTATAATTTAAGTGCTAACACAAATAGCCCACATTCCAAGCGCTGAGGAGCAGAGAAGAAATCTCAACACAGGGCCAAGTCTGGACCTGATAGAAACTGTGCTGATAAACCCTTGACACTAGAATCAGGGTTTTTTAATGCCTGGTTTGCATGGTGATTTTCACCTCTCTGCCCCATTCTGCGTAGCTTGCTTAGCACGACAGCATGTCTGCCCAAGTCCCCTCCGGGCAGCTGATGGAAAAGCTGACCGCTGAAGTACTACAGGTGTCCCTCGTAAGCTGGGGCTGTTACAGTATATGGCCCCATGCGGCGCAGAGGGGCTGCATTCCAGCTGTACTTCGGGGATGAGGGGAACTCGCCGTGCAGCTGTGCAGAGGAATTAGCGGCTGCATTCAAGCACAGCCACATCAATCATGAAGAATCAATTCTTGCTCCTCCCCTCGGAGCCGCAAAGTGCCAGGGGCCAGCTGCCCTCAAACAGGGTTGATAAACACATCAGAGGAAATGTCAGACTGGTTCAGGCAAACCTAATACTCCTAAACCGCCGCTGACGGGAGCCCGTATCTCATCCGGCCCTCAGTGATGCTGCTGTGGCAGCTGAAGCCTCTGATCCAGCCTGTCTTTTATCCATTCCTCCATCCTCCCCTGGGCTTTCCACACATCCTTGCTCTCTTGGCTTCATGCTGCTTCGACCCTTCATTTGCATTTATCTCTTACCATTCTAATCTGCTTTTTAAAAGCTGGTCTTTAATTTATATCTCTTTGTTGCTTTATGCCACCACAAAAGCCCTTAGATATGCTTTTTCAACACACTCACAGACAAGTTCAATTTTAAAAAAACAATTTCCTCCCTAAAAATAGATAGATTTTCCTGTGATTATTTTCAGTTTCTTTTTTTTTTTTTTTTTGCAAGACATGTATATCCCACTACTCCACCATTTCCAATGTTATTTAATATTCAGCTCAGATTTTGTGCTTCCTCGGGGGTTCAATTTCCTCTTGGCTAAGAAGGAGAATCTAGGTGAAGATGTAATGCAGCTGGACAATTAGCCACTAAAAATAGTTTGCTGAAGGTCTGGGCAATACAGAGACCTCTATAAACATCAGATTTGCAGACGATGCGGATTCAGGCTGAGTAGTTTGCTTAATCCTCAGTGCTCTGCCAAATGATTTACCAAGGCTGCTTTTTAATAAACCTCCCTGAACCGACTATATTCTCCTGCTATCAACGATCCCCAAACTTGTAAATAGAGTTGCCCTCCATGGCCTACAGAGTTTAAGTTAGAAATAAAATCCTAGAATAAGATTATGGTGACATCTATATTGTTTTGTCTCATAAAATTTATGCCCTATTTGCTTAAATCAAAAGGACATCAGCATTGGTTATTTAATAGCAATCAAATGAACGTCATGTAACTGAGTAGGTAAAATTAAAGTCCAGTGGGACTGAGGTACCAGGATCTGAGGTCTACTTCATTCAGCAGTGCCTTTTGGTTCAGTGTATTCATTCAAATGAAAGTAATGTCAATTCACTTATACTTCGTGCTCTGTGGCAGCATCTTCAGTCAGCATTTTACTCATACATCCCTCAAAACTCCCACTGACCTCACCCTGATGAAACGTTGGCCAGATGCTAAGTCAGGACTTCAGCATTGGGCTGTCAGTGATCACAGTCCATCAGTTCATATGGTAAACTATTGTTTGCTGGGTAAATCAAGGTCATTGTATGATTCTTAATGAATTCATTACCTTCCCATGCTCAATCATTCCTTCTTCACTTAATATTGCCTCTCGACTTTCTCTAACTTTTAAGTGTGTCCAAAAAAATACCACAAATTCCTCAGAACATTTCTTTGCCTCCCTTTTCTGATCCTATTTTTTTTTGTGTGAAATTGTGTTTTCTAATGCTAGCCCATAGTTTTTGTCCTGAAAGAAGCATGAGAGGGTTTCTGATATACTGGAGTTAACACCAAAGAGTTTTGTGATAGTGAAGAGTGATGGTGAGAAAAAATGGAAAAGGAAACCTTGCAGGCACCGAGAGATGTTCACCCAAACCAGGTTTTGCTTTTTCCTGAGGCTTCCAAAGGACAGCAACAATGCAATATGCCAGCTAATGCAAAGGATGATCAGCCCTATTATCTTGATAAGGCTTACCTATTGAAAAATTAGTGAAGGATATAGTGATACTGATTGATAGCTGCATTCCAAATTACTATCTGTGACAATATAGTTATTGACAGTTAAAGTTAAAAAGCCAGTCAACTAATTGGTTTAGTTGTTATTCAAAACATTGTCCTTGAAGTTGTTATAATTAAACTCTAATATACATAGCCTATACTTCAAACTTAAATTCTAGTGTAGCTTGCTGCACACAAATTGGCAAATGCCAGGACCTTGCAGTATTGTAAAGAGTAGACCAGAGGCCCTGATGAAAGAATTCATTGACATTTTAGTTGGTCACGAGAGGCAGCTGAGGCTGGGTGGACAAAGAGAAAAGAGGAATGATCAATGAGTCTGTTGAATCCAGAGATCAGGCATACATTCACACTAGCAAATTTCTGAACCGCAAGTCATCCCTAATGAGGTCTCAGCAGTGGTATCAACAGTAGCGAACTCTGTAGTGCCTTAGGGGCTGCATCTCTCTTTCTCTTGACAGAGAAGAAAAGCCACTCATGCCCTTTATCAACTTAACCTGTAGTACAAACACTCACAAACTCTTTTCACATTAGCATTTCTGTCATTGCTACCAGTGAATGAGGGAGGAGACACCAGAGAAGATTTTTTGAGAATGCTGGAAGCGGACAAAACCAGAGGCTTCTTTTTCTCTTTCCCTTGACTTCTTGACTGCTTTCTAATACCTTCTTGCTGAGCTACTGCCTCTTCTACTGCAGTTCCTTTCTAGCTAAGAGTGGTTTTGGCTGGATGATAACTTGACATGGCAATTTCAGACTCCTGTAATTACTCTTCTTCCTCTCCAAGCCCCACAGACCAAATGATATTTTATGTAAAGTTCTTTTCCTAATCTAGGTGGCACTACTTTGATGGGGGATGCAGTAAAACACCTTGCTGTTGACTCAAAGGTAATGAATATGGGGTTTAGTTTGGACTTGTGTTGAAGATTTGTCCCTTTTCTGCTCTCCACCCTCATCAAGCCGAGAGCAGGAATCTAAGAAGCCAAAGATGTCATAACACTTGCTGTTTGACATGAGGCAGTCATCTGCCATTATGTTTTTGTCTTAACTAGTTGCTAATCACAGGCATTCTGCCTTTGTACAGTTTGCCTTTGGATGAAATCTTACTCCTTGTTTTGAGTGTCCCCTGTAGACATGCCCTTGGGTGACTCTTGCAAATAATCTCATTTCTGTGACACCACAAGGACCGCAAGCAGAATGTATAGATCAGTTTCTACTTGAACTTATATCAGATAAGGTAAGTTATAATTTAAAACCCTCTTGAGGGAGAGATTAGTCTTGCATGGTCTAGTAGCTGTCCCTGACCTTGCTTATTGAAAGAAAATGACCCATAGGAAAGCTGATAGAAAAAAAAAGTATTTCTGTCACAGAATATTTATTATTAACGATGTATTTTCACTTCATGGTAAGAACAGAACCTATTACTTGATCTCCTTTTTTTAAAGACAAGAAAAGGAACAGTCTTAACTCCTTTTATTAGTAGAGGATTATTACTATATATTAATAAAGAAACCTAGAAGAGTTGAGGAAATGTGTATAAAAATACAGTGGACTACATCCAGACATAGTACAGGGCTTAAGCACACATGATCCAATCCAATGCGATCCAATTAACTATGGCAGCCTGTCAGCTAAAGTTACTATAGGGGACTGCCTATAGTATGCCTCAGTTGCTCAGTTAATTGCTCAGTTAATGCATCTCAGTTGATGAAGATCAGTAACTTAGGAATATAATAAGTAATTTATTGATACTCCTTGTAAACAAATGTACATTTGCAAAATAATGTATGCGGTGTATTCAAAAAATCCCTTCATTCTTCCTAAATTATCTATTTTCTGGAGATTTCATATATATCAAAATTTAGGACTTGTAGATAATCACCTGAAAGTATCAATCCAGTCACTGTGAATTAGTATAAATATATTGTTCACAGTCTCTGAATATTTTGATAAAGTTGTAGGCACTTTAGATTACAAACGGTAAAGACCAGCTGGGTGAATTTATACGGGCATCTGCCTTTCCCATCCGGGACTAAGTGTTGCAGAATATTCATCACAGGGCACATACAAACAGATTGAATTTGTTTGCTGTGCTTCAAGGACATGAGACAGGTATTTGTCTCCTTCCTTTCTATTGATGTGCTGAAAAAGGTGCTTTTAGAGGTGCCCTCTGAGAGAGGCATTTTTTCCACCTGTCAAAGGGTACCAGAGAAGAGAAACTCATAGCCAGATGCCACAGTGGTGTAGGACAATACTAACCACTATTTCCCAGGAATACTTTGGCCTATAGATGGAGATAAAACTGCTAATTGCATTGACAGTCACTGATAATCAGGGTCCCTGGAACTCATTCGTGGCTACTTCCCTCTGCCCTGACAGCACCAGTAACCCTGCACAGGCAGAGAACTGGCTCAGCAGCGGCTCTCCTGCAGAGATGTTTTAATGCTTCCAGACCAACCATCTGCCTCCAGCTCCATCAGTTTGTCCTGTGATGAGCACAGGAATGGTCTGGCACCATTCCTCTGTGTAGGGCTGCCCTCACTGCTGGCTAGAAATCACCCCTTCCTGTTACAGGTGTGCTCAGAACAGTATTTCAGTATTTCAAAAGCTGGCGCAATTTCAAACTGGAATGAGAATACTATTGACTGTTCTTTGAGCAGGCCTTCTTCACAGCTGAAAGGCTTCTTTTATGGTGATATTATAAAGTCCACATTCCCTGAGTTTGCTTGTGGAGAAGGTCGTCTGAGACTGCAACTACTTCACTAAATTGATCATCCATTTCCTCTAATACCTTCCTCAACCCAAAAAGGCAAGTTACTCTCAAAAGCCAAGTTATTCACTTGGTAAGAGGTTAGCTTGGTTTAACACACTGTATTTTGATAGACACAAGCTGTTTGTTTCTTATCACGTTTATGTCTCTAGATGCTTATAAAAAGATTGTTTCACATTTTGTTATGGTATCTTTCCAGGTATTACACTTCAGCTGAGTAGCCTACAATTTTCCAGCATCTTCTGTTCCCTTTCTGCAGAAAAGCACTGTAGTTGTTCTCGTCAGTCCTCTGTATGTCCTCAAAGTAGTTCAGATTGTTTCAATTACTTCTTCATCTTCTAAGGTGAATTTCGGCAGGCTCCGTTATCATGCACACATGTCCCAGCTAAACATTTGCTGTCTCTTCTCTCCTAATTCTAGCCGGTGTTCCAGACCACTGAAATGTGTTAAGAATCTGGTCACAGCTGCTCTTTTTATGAAGGCTCAGGCACTGAACACTTTGTCCTTTTACATTCCTTCATACATTTTTCACCATTCCTGCTTCAGACCAGTGCAATGCTCTCCACCTTTTATCCTGAATGTATTTATAAAAGCTTTTCTCGCTGCCTTTTATGTCCTTTGCTCGTTGCAGCTCATTTTATGCCTCAGATTTTCTGATGTTATCTGCAAATCACTTTAAGTTATGTTCAGTGAGTGTCTGTGTTTCCATTTTTAAACAATCAGTTTTTGATTTTTAGGTCATTAGCAAGCTTTTGATGTTCTTGATATCAAGCATTTACAATACTTCTTATCTCTCCTCTGCAGAGGGATAACCTGCTATTGTTTCAATACAGAATACTGCTGTACTCTATTCCAAAAAATGTCAAAAGGATATTTCAACACTAGCTAAACTTTTTTCCAGTTTTATTCTATAAAAAAGAAATCGTAGCAAATCAATCCCATTTCAGAAGAATGTGGATTTTGACAGACTGCATATAAGACTAAAATAAGATTTCATCAAGCCTTTTGCAGCCAACTGCTATTTTAATAATAATGTTTCAAAAATCCACAGGAACAGGAGGAAAGAAAGAGGAAATAAAAATGGTCTGAATGTATCTAACATGGCAAGAACATCAGATAACGCTCCATTACAGCAATGTTGTTGAAGACTTACTGGCAACAGGGATCTGACAAAGAAAGCCCTTCTTGCCTTCTGCAGGATAGAAGTTTGTGTGGGAGATCCATATCAAGGCACCAGCAATGCTGCCCTGAGGCCATTTCCATGGGGATTGCAGATCATCAGGACTGTGGTACCAGATGGCAGAACTGTAAAACCTTTGCTATATGCCCTAGTTATCCCTGATAATCTGCCAGGCCTGGTTTATAGGTGAACTGTGTACCCTTTTCCTGGACAACTCAGGTTTTTTGTTTCTAGCTAAGTGGTGAATTTTCTCAGCTGAAGAAAGTCCAACTAAGAACAAATCAGGCAGTGAGAACTGTCAAAATAGTGGAAAATGCTTTGTTAGAAACAGTAGAGTTTAAGCCTAATAGATGTGTATCTGATATTTACGTATGAATTATCTTTGGAAATCTGTCCTGCTATTCTTTATTTCTTAACTTGAATAGACTGTAACTATCCCTTATAATCTGTCTTAGATCCCAATTCTGGAGGCTCACTCTACTGCTGACCTCTGCGATGAAGCAGTTCCAGGATCTGCCCCACAATGAACTCTGTGTAATCATTTGGCATGGCAGAGTGTTCGCTCATTTGCTTTCCTCTGGGAACGCGGAGCCCCACAGTCCAGCTGTCCTCAGCCCCAAAACTGTGCTGACTCCCCCAGCTGAGTTCAGGACATCTTCCCGCAGATCACCCCCATCCCCACCTTCAGAGATACTCTGATTAATAATTGCGTCTTTCAAAGACTAGCAGAGTTTTACACATCTTTGTAAAAGCACTTTTAAATTCAAAGCATTTTGCTAGTAGATACAGTGCATGAGACGTACAGCTCTAAAGACGGCCCACGGCCAAAACCTGCTAAATCACCTCTAAGTTTTGGTATCTTATTTGAGAGAACTTCTAATTTTAATAAGAGTCTTCCACAAATTAGAGCCTTCCTACTCCTTTGGCCAGCTGCAGAAGCTTGTTTCAAACTGATTTCCCTGAGGTTTTTCTTCTCTCCACTCTGCCACTTCCAATTCTCCTTGACGGTTGCTGCAGATAAGCATCATTAGCAAATCAGTAGTGTTTGGCAGCCTGTCTTCATTCTCCTGCTAGGGCAGAGTTATGCCGCCGTCAATAGTCCATCAGTCTTCTCAGACCTCACAGCAGACACTGAGGCAGAGCATTGAGCTCTTCTAAATGAATTAGGTGATCCAGCTGGATCCAGTCTTCTTGGAAGAGCAGGCCCTGTGGCTCATTCTGGTGGCTCTGGAGGGGTGAATGCCACCGACCCAACTCTGCTGACACTATCTCAGTCCTGGAGGTGACAGAAGAAAATTGAATATATATGTGCACTTGTGCTGTGCAGCTTGTCAGGACAACAAGATGTTATAGAGCCCGGGGCAGGACACTCTGGAGAGCTATGGCAATGGAGAGCAGACCAGCCTCAGCAGGCTCAGTTGGGTTAGTTCACTTCACAGGCTGTACACAGTCTGCGAGCCGAAGGCTGAGCTCTTCTGGTGTCATCAGAAGTATAGCGTAACAAACATAAGTAAGGTTATAGCTATATGGAGAGTCAGACTGAGTATATTGGTTTATATAGATAGCTCAGACTGTCGGGGGAACACTGTACGACTGGCACAGAGCAAAAGATATATTTTTCGTGGAGAATCAGTTGGTTGATAAAAACCAAATACTTCCAAACTGCACAATATGCCTCACAAGGAATATATTATGTTGCCAGCATTAGTTAGAATGAACCTTTCTTAACAACTAAAAATACTTGCATGACTGAGATGTGAGCAGTAAATGTTAATGGTGTCCAACTCTGCTAATTCTCAGATGAATTTATGTGTTGTGGCTTGTATGTCTATAAATACAGAAGTGATAGAGAAGAGATGTTCTCAGCCAGCCCCATGTGGTGATGGGTACATAGCAAATTGTATCGATGTGGTGATAGGTAATTAGCTTTTTGCAATTTTGAGGGCATTTGTTTTTTATTCAGATGTTCAGCTTTGCCTCGTGCTTTGCAAATGCATTAGAGGCAGGCTGACATTTGACACAGCTCATGGTCTGGTGTGTCTTAGCTCTGAATTTCAAACCAGCTGTGTCTTAGCTCACTACTCAAAGCAGCTGATAATATCAGACTGCCTTATAGTTTATGCCAGATGGGACTCAGCTGAGTTTCTTAGAACAGCTGGCATCTCAATTGAAATAATTTTTGCAGCTAATCAGAAAAAGATTGAAAAATCAAATTAAAAAATAAATAAAGGAGGAAATCTGAAGCCTTTTGCGTTCCTCTGACTGTCCTCAAACCAGGACAAGGGAATTTGTATTTCTATGCTACCTCAGACTGTTTGGCCTTTTTTTATTATACTGCACCCCAACCCTACTATGTGTTACAATCTTTAGCTAGTGTGGAAGATACAGAAGTTATTACACTGCAAGGGCTTAAGACAAATACCAAGGCTGCATGCTGAAAGATTCTGTCTAATTGCCAGGGTTACACGTTGTGGAAGCAAAGATAAGTTGGGAGCTAGCATGAAAGAAGCGTGGGCATAAAGAGTAAGATATTGAAGGAAAGGAAAAGAATGTTTACATGAACTTTGAAAACAGTACATTAATGGAGACACTGGGCCTGAGTTTTGTTTTAGCTCAATTTCTAGAGCTTATGCTGAAGCTGGTCAGAGCCATCTGGTTCTGTGAGTAATGCTCAGTCTTGGTTTAAGTAATACAAGGTCTCACTGCTCTTGACACCTTTCTGCTTTTGTAGATTGTTGACTTTGCTTGTAGTTATGCATGCTTATTTTCTAGGAAAGCTTAGCTATGGCTGCTCATACTGTTTAGTGAAATGCTGTCAATTTATTTGTGTGCCTCTGTCAAAAACTGTCTTGTGCTGACACTGAAATGCCCTTCCCAGGTTCCAAACAGTCTCCACTCTCCGGTGGCTGGGCGCTTTCAACCAATTGTGATGGTACCTGCATAGCCCCGGGCTGTGACAGGAGGTAAGTAAAATGAAGGCAAGGGTTTTGGACATAGTTAAATTAAATACAATGGCCAGAATATGCCATGTAATAATATTTCTAATAAAAACATTGGAATTTGGGTCTCCACTGGCTATTGAAAATCAGCTGCAGAAAACACAAACAATGTATGTTCTGTCTTTCCCTGACTGGAGCCCATCAGTTCTCCATAGATCTATATTGTTCATCATGGATAGAGCTCCTCAAAATAAAGTTTCCCAGACTGTGCAAGTGGTATGTAATGAAACCACAACAGTCCTATTAAGCATACAGATATTTAATTTCATGAGTGAAATGTACTACTTTCTTGCTTACAAATTTCAAAGTCTACTTGATGTACTTTAAGAAGGTAGAATATACTTTTAAAAAGGTAAAATATGTGTACTTAAAAAATTACATATAATGCGTTTTAAATCTGATCCCATTGCTGCCACTCAACTTGGTGCTGGATTCATTGTTCTCATGTGCTAAGAGAAGGGGACAAGAAATAGCAACTGACCTCCAAAATATCCTTCATGACTTGTATATCCACCCTCTATCTCCTTAGCTATCACTAAATTTCCCAGGAAAAGAAAACAAAAAAAAGGCTTCAAATGGATTTTGTTACTTGAAAAGAACCAAACCTCTTAGGATTATCTGACTTCGTTTTTTTTCCCTCACTTTAGAGCTTCTAGAGCTGTGGGGTTTTTTTATTTTGTAGCTGTTATTAGCCAATTAGCCTTGATCACGTTGAAAAGCAGTGTGAGATTTTTCACCACAGAGCATGTCTTCAAGTTTTTGGTTCTTTTTTATGTATAACACAGGCTGATAAGAACTGCAGTTGAAAGTAAGGAAAATGATGAGTGTAGAATAAAAATTTGTTCTTTAGATTGTCTTGCAGCACAAGCTGAAATAATTTTGACAGAGCATTTAAAGAGACATGAAATAGGAATGTGGAAAATAGTGCATCCTCAAGTTCTTTTTTTATCAAAATGCAAAAACAAGGAAGAAAACTTGTTTATATGTTAGAAATTCAGGGCTTTTTCTACTATGCTTTTCCTGTTTTTTAATAAAAAATACCAAGAAATGTGCTGTAAAAGGCAAGATACTAATTTTTTCTCTACCAGTTTCTTACATAAAGTTTCTTTCTGGCTAAACTAATCCAAGTAAGCAGTATTATTCCCTTCCATCTATTCCCGTCCCCTTCCCTTTCCCCTCCCTTATTAACACTAGGCTTCTTCCTTAGCAGGGTGTAAGCTGAGTTCACTTCTCAGTGGCTGTGAGCAGCTTCAGGCACGGAGACAGTGAAAGCACTGCATAGCCTTCCAAATACCCTGCACATATACTGGGCAATCAAGCTGTGGTAGAGCTGGTATTTTCAATATTGTCAGCAAATGATGGGTAGTACTTCTTGACTGGGAGAGAGGGAGTTAAATTGTTTCCCACCTTTACAAGCTCTTGCAAAACCAGCTTCTGACCTGCTGCTGCTCTGAGTGTGGAAGTCTTACCAATGTGAATGAGGGCTAAAGTATATGAGCCTAAGAAACAGCACTAAGCCTTCTAAGGGAGTTTGTGTATCTCTAAAGCAAATAAAAGTACCCTAAAACATTTTCTGAAGACCTATCTGCAACCTAACATCTCATCTCTATTAATATTCGTCAGGAGCTGAAGCCATTTTCCTGTGGACTTTGTGCAGCGTGTTAGGGGAGCTTAGACTGTGCGAGCAGCTAGGCTGTAGTGAACTACTGGCCATCAAAAAGATTTAAGTTGCTTTAAATAGACTTGTAGGAATCTGAAATACTTTAATCGCCTAGCTTGCAGCAAAGCATTTGCAGTGTCTGTATTTATTTATATTCTCCTCACATTCTCTGGAGCAAGAGATAATGGCTGATAACATTTCCTTCTACCCCACTAACTTTCCATAATTATTGTACAAAGGTTTCTGTACATGTCCCCGGACTTAAAGCATGGTGACAGGGCTGCCTGTGCAGAACAGAAGATCTATTTACTAGGGTAAATAGGAAGTGAAGAGTCAGGATTTGATACATATTTTATGAATAAGCAATATGTGGAAAACAATTACTGTTGTGAAAGAGTAGGTGGTTCATTAAAGTCAAGGAATTTGAAATTATCCACTAGCTACAGCATGGTAGGTTTGTCCTGGCCTTGGACAAGGATAGTGGTGAGGTGGAAATCTCTTTGCTGTGAGGAAGGAAGCAATGTGTATGCTAGACATTACATAATAACTACGTATTTAGTATCCACTCCTTAAATCTCGTTTTGGCTATTTCAGTGGCCTTTTTGACATCCCAACTCAGCTGCTTTCATCATTGCCATGATTTGAACTTGAGCTGCATGTTTGCCTGCCACAGGAATTGGTTGGACAAAGCTCTGAACGACCCAGACGCAGGGTCCCCATGTCAGAACCCCTCAGTTAACCCCTGCTCCCCAGTGCTGACTGCTGGATTTAGCAATACACAGTCATGGACGGGGGGGATCTTTGTCAGGACACTCATTGGCCTTACAACCTGCCCAATTTGGGGTATCCCCCTCAGCCCATGTGAGCCCCCCGGGGACAACAGTCCCAGTGATGCCACAGCAGGTCCAGTCTCTGGCTCCCCATAGCCCTGCCTGGCGCCACCATGGGCCCTGCCCAGCGCCACCATGGGCCCTGCCCGCCTGGGCCTACCCACGGCCCAGCCCAGCATTGTCCCCTCCCCAGGATGGTGCCCCATTCCCCAGGGCTGGGGCTCTCCCTGGTGTCCCCGGTGTCCTGCTCCTGGCTGGGGTGGTGGGACAGGCCCAGGCTGCCAGGCCCTGCCCTGCCACCCTGAGGGACCCCATGCCACAGGGAGGTGCCGGCCATTGCCGCACCCTCCTGCTTCTTTTCAGTCCCATTTCCAACTCACACCAGCTTGGTTTTTCTTAATAAAATGTGAAATGCAAGCTGGTATTTCTTTTTATCTGAAAGGTCAACATTTAGGAATGCTCTTTCATACCTTATATGCAGAGAGATCTCCTATAGGACGGAAACAGTTCGTCCTGCAGGGCTGGGCCTAGTCTTCACTTGCGCATCCACATGAAATGTATTGGTGGCTCATTTCAAAATTCTCTCTCAGTTCATCCACACGCTCACACTGCAGCCCACCAGGTTCCTCCACATGCTTTTAATTTCAGTGCTCTTTAATTTGTGCCGGGTTTTTCTTTGAGTTATGCCATTCACAAAAGTTTGAGCTTTTAACTCCCAAGGGGAGTGAGACACATCGGGCTGCTGCTGTCAGTGAGGAAACGGCTAGAGTTATTGACTGTCTTGATCTTTGGCTGGTCATTTGGGAGGCCACCCATGCCTGCTAGATAGCTGTCAAGTTGACAGAAGAGAGGAAGCTCTGCTGCACAGAAAATTTCTAATGAGATTTTTATGCTTCTCTGAAGTCAGAAAGCTAGGACCTGTGAACCCAGCTGTCCTACTAGGCAGGTTTGAGCCTCTTACAGAGGTCAATCTGCATTCCCAATATCCAAGTCTTGGTATTAAACACCCCAAAGACTTGTGGGCTAAAGTACAGCAATGGTATTTCAGTTTGGATTCTTTATTTTGATGGTATTCAGCTCAAAGTGTAAAAAAAATCAGTAGGCAGAAGACACCTCCTACTCAAATAGTCATATTCCTGTAATCACAAGGACACAGAGGAAAAAATGTCACCTGATTTGGCTGAATTTTTTCTACTAATTTTCAATGATGCTTAGACACAAACAATGATGGGTATTTTTATACACATACATACATCATCTAACGTCCTACCACCTCTATTAAAATACTTAAGGTACACTTCTTTAATTTGTGTAAATCTAGCACAATTTCATACACAAACACAGCTAGAAATGCACTAAACTTAGGGTGAGGAACAAACAGCTTAAACACAGGATCATATCACTGATGTTGTTTGTGGACCAGCTGCAGCTTTTCTTCATTCTGACTTCCTGCAAGGAATAACAGGTCCAACCAACAGCTTTGGCAATGTCAGTAGTTACTCAGAGCTCACGGGAAAGTAATTTTTTCATAAGGCACAGTGAAGAAAACATCGTATTTGACTGATATGCACTTGAATTTTTATATCATGTTTCTGGTCAATGCAGGGGTGGAGAAGAAACTGTTGTGTAGATTTCCTAGGTCCTTTCACTCTTCCCAAGATGGCTTGGATGGTCCATGCAGCTAAGCTGGTACTCCAGATGACTGCTTCACTTTGTGCTGTGTGTGTCACTCCCTCTATCCCAAGTCACACTGAACCTTGCTGACATAAATGTAATGACACAGGAACTCTCTCCATGGGGACTTCCCATCACATCTTGAATGAGCATAACTATTATATCATGGTAATTGGGTATAAAAGAAGTCAACAATATTCAAGGTAAAAAAAATTATAATAATTTGCTTCTAATTTTACTTCTTCGGACTGAAAGTAATGAATTTCCAGATATTTCTGTTATGACTTCGGATTTCATGATTTGATTTTGGAAGACTCCCTCTCCCCAAACAAATGTTTTTTGGAACAAACATTTTTGTGACATCACATATTGTTATCAGTTGCAACTTGTCTTTTTCCTGGAATTTCTCACAATGTTCCAGAATTGTGTTATGTTAATGGAATTTTAAAAATACAGCAGTTAAATGCTGTATTGAAAGCAATGAAAACAAATCTAGTGTTAGAAAGGATGAATAGGGCCTACACTTAGCTGCTGTTTGCATAGTAAACATTAATTGGCCATAAAGAAATAAAATGTTATATAAACATGTAATGACTGGCAGGCTTGAAAAAAAGCTTCTTAGTTTTCCTATGTTAGCCAAGATTTTTAGAATATGCAATGCCCGTGTGAAAGATACAATAAGTGGGTTTTGTGCTTATCATTAATCCATTTGAAAGCTCAACATTTGCAGTAACTGTGATTAAAATCCCTCAATATTTTCTTGTATAATATGTTCTGTTTTTCAAAATGGCAGAGATTCACAGAATTAGTAAAAAGAAAGTAATCAACCAGCAAGCATCTGTTGGTCTGGAACAAACTGGGACCAATAAGCCCTTCACAGAAGGAAGCAGCCATCCACATTTCTCACAGTCCTTGCATAAAGTTCAGCTCGCTGGGCTTTTCAATGACAAGTGAAGCTAGAACCAGCAGCCGTCCCTCGCCTGGACCATCTGCTCTGTTCTCCATTCAGTGGGAAAGGAAAAATAAAATGGCATTGTAAAAGACCTGGCTGACATATTTATTGATCTCAGGTATCTGGAATTATCCAAGGCACGTGCATGCACACAATGTATTTGTGTGAGTCTTCATTGAACTGATAGTGCTTAATCTTGAAAGTGGCCTCCTTCTCTGTTCTGCGTGTTTGTGTGCACGTGTATGTGTGCAATGTATGTGCATTGAATCTGCAATGTGTTATACGTGCAAAAGATAAAGCATTTGCCAACATTTCTCAATACAGAGATTATTAATTTGGGACCATGAAGAAGAAAGAAATAAATCATGGTTTAAAAGCTTCACAGCATAGCGTGCACTGCTTAAAATGGTCCTCTTACTGTTTGTTCATTTGACATAATGCTGATAGAAATTCTCAGATGTGATCTGTAATAGAGAGCAGCATTAGCCCTATCACTATAAAAGGGTGGCTTTTTATATGCTACTTGTTTATTCAAATTTATTATAAAGGCCTGAAAATTTCAAATGCTTCTGCATATGCCTAAGCATTTAAGAGCCAGATCAGAATTCATTCTGGCTGTTCTGATTTAGTGCATTGAATGACTAATGTGATGAAAATCAGGAAATCTGGGCTTTCTTCCACATTTTGCTGCTTGTTTGTATAATTTTTTAAATCTATTTGTGCCTCGATTTCCCCATCTCTAAAAAGAGGAACATTTCATGAGTCCATATTTGTAAGGCGCTTTAAGACATCAATTAAATTTGGTCCATTAATGGAAAGTTTGATTTATCATCTCTTGTTCAGTGCCTGCTGCTCATGGACATTTTGGAAATGGATTCATCAGATGCAGATGCACTTCCACATTTGTGAGATTATTTCAGTTCAAGAACCATTGAGAAAACCTCAAAATATTTCTGAAGGCATTGAAAGAAAAAAGAATGTAATATTTGACAAAGGACTAAAGTCTCAAGAGTGTAATGAATCAACAAATCTTGAGAAATTTCACAAATTAAATATATGTGATAAAGGTGACCAGCTTTGTGCCTCAGTTTCTCTGTCTGCAGAATGGGATTAAGGAAATTACCTGCTTCACAACAAAGCAATAAGAAATCAATCCAGTCATAGCTACCCAGTGTGTTGAAGATGTAAATTGCTAATCATTGCTTTGTTTCTTTTAAAGTCATAATAAGGTGGAAAAGAAGAACTAAGACTTCATTTAAAAAAAAAAAAAGTGGCTTCAAATGCATGTTTGCAAAAGGATTATTGGCTTCTCCAGGTGCTCTGTTCCCTTTGATATCCACAACAGAAATTAGGTAGACTTTTCTGGAAATAGGATCAGATTCTTTTTCTGATACATCTGAATCTAATGATGTCGTGTTTTGGAATTCAGATGGGTAACAGTTGGCAGCGCTCAGACAGATTTATGGAGCCTGACAACACCCAGATGTGTACCAGGAGCAGCAGACAAGCAGCAGAAGCTGCAAGTGAATAAATAATGAAAGTCAGAGGATACAGTTTATGAAAGCAGTTGAAAAAATTTGGATGAAAATCCAGTGACCTTCCTGCTCTTGGTTCCTGTTGACAAGTGGCAGACATTTGTCCTACACCTCCTGCCATCTTGCTGGGTGTCTCACCATCACATATGTTGAGCCGTGGAAATGGAAGAGTCAGGGAAATAGAGCCCAATCCTTTGAGGAGTGAACTCATGGAGCACGTGGGGTTTTTTTTATAGCTGGTTCTGTGTAGTGATAATGAGCAGCCATGTGGCATTGCAACCTACTCCTTATTTACAGCATAAACCAACTTTATTCCTGCAAGGGCAGAGCCAAATGTTTTACAAGCAAACAGTCTGCATATTTCAAATGAGCTGTTTCTATAATTCTAGCACTTAGTAGTAAGAAGTGAATAGCATAATTATAGGTAAGGAAGTGGTGGTGTTGGGAGGAGATGATGGAGGGTTTTTTTCAGCAAACAAGCAGAGCTGGGAGCTTGTATCCTGCTGCTGCTGACACACCACAATGTCCCGTGAAGTCACCAAAGGAAATCTTCAAAACATAAGGACATAAAACAAGCATATCCTAAACAAAAGCATGTGTAGCATAAAATGGAGTTCAAGTGAATCTGGTCCATAATTAGCTCACGAGATATGGACAGGAGTCCTCTGAGCTCAAGGCTGGCAGATGGCCGCAGCCATCTAAGTAGAGGTTACCTTTGAAAATGAAATAAATATCAGTAAGAAGTAGGGAGCAACAGGGCTTTTCTTTATTGCTGCAGCAGCTCTGGTTTAGATTACAAGATAGCTATACTGGCTTATTTTTTTCTTTACACACTACAAAAAATTTGAGGAAGGCTGGTGTGTGGGCCTGCCCAGGTGCTATGGGGTCTCCTTTTGTATCCAATAAGAAATATTTTAACCATCACTCACTCCTGCACAATATATAGAAGGGAATTTTGTTTGTTTGGTAATACATATTTATATTGAGAGCATGAAATTAGAAATTGTTGATATTTGGACATGTCTCGAGATATGCTATGTATGGAATCATAGAATGGTTTTGGTTGGAAGGGACCTTAAAGATCATCTGTGTAGATAGAGAATGTAATATATTGCACAAAATGTTGCACCAATTGTACTGCAACCGCTGTATTTCTCTCTAAAATTATGTTTCCTTGTCACTATCTCCTGCCTCATAAGTAAGGAGTCAACATGAATATGTTTATATTATGCAGAAGAGGCTTTTCACTGGTGTGAAGCAATTGTGTGTAATCCACATTGCACTGGGCATTTAGCCAGCCAGGGTTGTAGGCAACTGCCATATGTCATTTCTCAAGTACATGATACATCATTGCTTGAGACCCAAGCATATTTTACCACATATATTGCCCATCGGTTTCTTGTTTTTATCTGTGGATTCTGCATGTTTCTCATTGCAAGCTCTCTGCCTTCTGTTCTTTTTGGAAATCGTTTTGCTGATTATGGATACTATCAGCACAACCAAGAGCAGAAATGATGCCATATCCTCATTTCATGTGGAACTGAAGGTTATATTTGTGAGATTGATCTGCCACTATGATGCTCAGAGGAACTGGGCAGAATCAAGGAACAATACAGCGCCTTCATTAGCAGATTAAAAAGAATAGCACTCAAAGCAGTTATTGAAAAGGGTAAAATTTTTCTCTGGGCTCTACCTGCAGGTGTCTGGTATGTTCCGTCAGCTGTGAAAAGGTAACAGTTCTGTTTTATCTGCCTATTTATTCCTCTTGCAAATTTCTTCTTTAAGAAACCTTTTTGGTTTATTTGTGGGTTTATTACATTATGAATGACCAGGTGATTATTTATTTCTCAATCACCAATAAGTCCTTGAAAATGGACCAAATAAATAGGACTATTTGAATAGTGATGAGGACAAAGACATTTTAAAATGGAGCTATTTCACTTTGGAATTGGAGCTGTATTTCTACATGGGATGTGTCATTGGATCTGCAATAAAATACACTCTGTGGGTATGTGAGATTGAAAAAGGTGGTGAGTTTGAGTTGCAATCTTGGAGGCAGAAGCCCTTAAGCCAGTGACTGTGTGTGGTGAGGATTTTCCTTCTCAGCAGGATTAATTCCATGTTTTCTAGTTTTCCTTCTCCCTGTGCAGGTAGACTTCTGACTGACCTGTTTCACTTTGCATAAATAATTCACAAGTTGCCAGAACTGGGATTTGAGGGGTTTTCTCCAGGCTTGAATGTGATTCTCACAGTCTGGCTCCATGGCTAGATCTTGTGTCATCACCAGCATCACCCTTCTGGCAGTGCTGTGGATCTAGCTGTAGAAATCTGGCCAAAACAATCTAGCAAATTCATTGTGGATGTAGATAGTCTGGGGAATGACTGAAACAGTGTTACTCGCTTATAATTATCTTTGTCCTGAACATTTTGTACTCTAAGACAGCTGGAAGACCCCAAACTATCATGGTTGCATTCCTCCTTTGTGGCGTTTTCACTTTACTGCTTTTTCTGTGTGAAGGACTTGGTCATCTGAATTTTGTGTATAGTTGCCAAGAAATATAGTTAAGGAAGAGCTCTGAAGAAGGACATGAAGGAGGAGAAGTTAGAGACGCCAGTTGTCATGGGATTACATAGCTGCTTCATGCTTTAAGAATAGCAGAAGCACAGTGGCAAGACTGGCAAAAAGAATCCAGTTTGGCTCTTCTCCCACGCTCTGTAGGGCCCTGCCATGAGGATGGCATCCTGTCCTGGTCCCCCTCCTCAGTCACCAGCCTTTCCGTCCTTGTTTACAGCTTCATGTCCCTGGTCAGCTGTAAGCAAATGTCATTGCCAAGGGCTGACAGTGACCCATGGAAATGCACAGTATTTATTACCTGATGAGCAGATGTAGGCCTTGCAGAAACCAGCACCACTTCAGGTACCACTGTTTGCAGATTAGTTTGAGATGACTAGCAAAAGTTTCCTTACAACCCTGAACAAAAGTGATTATTACCATTACTTTATTGTGTTCTCTTTTTTGAGAAGACCATCAGTGGAATCTCAGGGAGAAACTTTCCCTGGATATACCTTTTTTTAGCATTTCAGTATCTTAATTGACAATTAACTCTCCTTATAAGGTAATTTGTTCAGATTTGGTGAGAGCAGGAAAGCACCTGTGTTTAAGATTGTTGGTGATGCTGCAGATGATGCCAGTGTGCACGGTACAAGCTACTGAATGGATGAAAGCAATGTTAATGGAGTCTTACTTAGCAGTTTTGAATGGACTTTATATTAATCAAAATATTGACTTTATAATCCCTGTCTACTGAAACTATCCTGTATGCTTTTAAAATCAGGTTCAAGGAAAATGCAGATATACTTGGAGAAAGCACATTATAATAAAAACTACAGTTTCAAAGCAATTAAAAGTGGCTAGGTTTCTGGATCAGTTTTACTTTGATCCTGAAATCCCATATAATCCGAGTACAACTCACTTTTAGTTGGTTGATAATTGAATAGACCTCTGCTGCTCTCTTCTTTTAAGCCACTGTGATATACTTTGGAATAGGAAAAATATATTTGCTGAAGCTTCAAAACTGGTAATTCAGACAACTTGCCCCCATTCCTGGTTATGTCAGAGGCTAAATAGGTGCACCTTAGGACACACTGTAAAACAGCATTTTCCTTGTTAGGGTGTCCTTAGTTGTAGCTTGAGGATGATAACATCCCTTGACTTCAGCATTATGAAGATAAATTCATTAATATTCATTGCACTTGGGCTGAAGGTGATATAGAAATGCAGCCCTTGCCACAATCATGCTGAGGGTTGGATGGTCCATGGTAGGGCTTTCATGCAGCCTTAGGCAGGCTGTGGTTCAAGACTTGTCCTCTCAGCTGGCCATGGCTCTTCTTCCTCCTCATCCTTTTCCTCCGAGAGTACTTGGTTGTGAATCCCAGTCTTCGCTCCCATTCTGTATCCCCTCCAGCAGAGGAAATGTAGCATCATGAGCTCCATTCCTGCAGTCAAGTGTCTAAACTACTTCATTGAGTATGCCCTTAACTTCCCTGCTAAGATACTGGTTATCAGCAGCTCCTCTTTTGGTGTATCATATCACTGCTGGGGGGGGGGGAAGTAGCAAATGTGTGTGACATCACCCGAAGACTCTAAAATCCTTTTTCTTTGCTGCTTGACTGCACAGGAACAAGACACAGTCTTGTTTTAGTCAGTAACAGTACCTCTACTTGCAGATGGAAATTCACTGCTGATAATATGTTGGGTTCTTATCCTTAGCTGAATTTTAAATACATAAGCTGACATGTCAAAATGTAAGTATAAGCAAGATCTGAGATCTCTATTATTAGGTTTTTAAGTCTATCTCCCAAGTTTGAGTTCAATGCAGGACAAAAGATATCTGAATTTAAATATATTACTGTTTTGCTTGTCATCAATATAAATGTTAGAAGTTTTCTTTTCAGAATATGGGACTGCGCATCAGTACAAGTCATTAGCTGTAAACCCCTTTACTTTATGCAGCGTCATTTGCTGTTGGATTTGCATACATTTTTCTAATGACTCCACCTGTCAGCTGTCATGGTTTCTGCAGTATTTTAATATTCCACTGTTCAGAGTTAAGAAGGCTTATGAGATCTTGGATCATTTATCAGTATTCAGTGTGGAGTTTCATTATTCCAGGATGGATTATGGAGGCACAAACTGTTATTCTAATGGCTTCTTTGCAAGTGACTAACAATGTCTTATCAGGGACATTTTATGTAGCTGAACAGTATGTTTAAAATAATACGATGCAGGGTGTGCAGTGGACAAGATACCAACATTTGTTGTATTTGTATTCTAGGACACAAGGGTATTAAGGAGAAATGAAATGGCAGCTGCAGCTGTTGTAGGCATTCCCCAAAGGGATAGCGCTAATAGGATATATATCTTCATCCACAGCTGAGTTAATTTTGAAAGCAGAGGATGAAAAATGAAACTGTCCACATACAACAAAATCTTGGATAATGGGGGCGGGAAGGAAGTAGCCGCCCTCACTAATCTGTGACATCATTGTGATAAAAAAGGAAATCTTTCAACTAGAAATCCTAAAAGAGAAGGTTTTGTGAGGCAGCTGAAGCATTAGTCTGTCTGAAAAAAAAAAAGAACACTTTGGGGAACTGTATGTCTAATGGACAGTGTTTAAAATCTGCAAATACTCTAGAATGCTGGAAAAGCATTGCTCAAAAAGGGAATAACTTTAAATCTTTTTTAGGCCTGGCATTAAAGTCTGTATTTTCTATGTTTATGCTGTAGATGAAATATGGTGATGGAAACACAAAGCTGCAAAATCTGCAAGAGAAATTTAGCTTTTAGTCAGGCCCTAACTTCATTCCGACTAGATTTATGTTGTGCATTTCTTCTAAAATAGTATAATTTTTTTAATGGAGCCAAATGTAGCTTTTTATTTTGTCTCTGAGAAGCTTTCAGTCTGTCTCCTAGATCCCAGGGTTTATTTCTCTCTGGAAATTTGCCAGCTGCGATACTGCGGAGAAAAATGCCTCCAACCTTTATTTAATCTTTACTTGACTCTCCCACCCAAAGAGCGTGATCCACAGTAAAATGTCCTCACGTGCAATGATTTCTCCCCTGCACGATGATGGACTTGAATGTCTTAAAGCCACGTCTTTGCTGGCAATTCTAATAAAAATTCTCCCAGAGGGGCAGATTCCCAGGCAGTGATGATGTGGTAGGGTGTGACGTAGGCAAAACTCTAATTTCCCACTTGGTAAGCTAATATTACATAGAACAGGTCTAGAAAAACCACATCTGTCTACAGCCTGGCTCTCTGAGGCAGAGTCAGCCTCAGACCACCGTTCTGTTCCTTGAGTTTTCCTTTTCAAACAGACTGATACTTAAGGATCACAGCAACCTTGTCCTCTAAGGTTTCTTGCTAAGGGATTTTTTTTCTTTTATCTCCATGGTCTGTCTCTGCAAGCCTTTGGAAATGCCATGTTCTGCAATACTTGGGCCTCTGCATAGAGCTGTCAGTGTAGTCTTGGGCAGAGTCTAAGCAACAGACGTGTTTCCAGAATCAAAAGGTAGTTGATTTTGTGGAGTATTATCCTGCCAGTTGCTCACTCATTGCAGACTTGGGCAGGTGTCTCCAACCCTGGTTTAGGCTTTTTGAGGAGCTCGTGCAGGAACAGCAATTGTGTGTCTGGACTCTGTCCCACTCTAGGTATGTTTGAGCAGAGAACATTCACTGTTGGTGTTAGGCTATGGGAAAATATTATGTTTTAATATGTATAGGCCATGTTAAGTGTACCAAGACAGTAGACAAGCACCTTATAGGAATGTCCTTTTATAGTATGTGTCCTAGCACTTCTGAGTGTGTCACAGCAGTGTAGGGTATTTTGGAAAAGAGGTTGCTAAATCTTGGTGGTAGGACTCTGAATGATGCTTTCTCATTGCTTTTCCCTTTTTCACATTCTTTACTTCATAAGATATATGAACTATGATACATGTTGTTTATTTTATAAAATTAAATGACAGAGGGCAAATTTATTCAGACTGAATGTGGCCAGAGGTGCTGCCTGTGCTCTTTCTGCTACTCTTTATGTACCTTTTTTTTTTTCAGTTGCTGTCATTCCCGAATTTTCTTCCCAGTTTGTGCATCATTAAGGATGACTGTCACCAGCCTTTTCTCTAGTGTTGCATCTGAGCAGGTGTGTGGGTAGATCTACACACGTTCACAATTCTGTTGTGTTCACAATCCAGGGCGAGGCCCAGCTCCCTGGCTTGAGCATGGTGAGTAAATGGGCCTGTGTCATTTATATTAAAATAGGAGATTGGGTCAAACTACGAAAGTCAAATTTGGGGTTTCAAACACCCATTAGCTGCTAAGCTTCTGAAACTTCTCTTTATCCGTTATGAACACTGAGGTTATTTTGTAAAATTTGAGTCTATTTTAGGGTCCAGTTTTTCTGGGTTTGCTGGTCCAGAATACCATTAAAATTTGCGAAGCTGCTGATTTATTTTCTGCTAAATTTGGCTAAAACTAGAAGGAAAATATCTGCCATTTTAAACCAATTGTGACTAATAAAATCTTGACTTGGCATAATGGAACATAACAAAATAGGTTATGTTAATATGCAGAGCATTTGAAAGTGATAAAAAGTCTCTGTTTCACCCAATATATAATCTGGGTAGGATATTAGAGTAAAGAAATCCTCTTTCTAAGGGTTAAAGGTATCCAAAGCAATATTTTTTTCCATCTTTTATGAGAAGTAGAGCAGAAATACTGTAAGCTTTCATTTTTCAAGATAGCAACTGTTCATTTGCTATGGTGAAGAAAAAATGTTTACTCATGCTCATTTGATCAAACTACTGGGTTTTGGTTTTTAATTTCCTTTTTTTGAAACATCAAGAGTGGGTTGCATTGATTCAGTGGCCCTTTGGGTCAGTTTTCTCTTTCTGCTTAGTCCCTGTGGAAATAGTGTAGAAGCTGTTGCTAAGAGCTTGTGGAAACAGAGGTGATGGTGGATGCTTTGCTACCATCCCAAAAGCTCATATTTTCCTTTGGTTCCCTTCCAGCTTTGAGAACCTATCATGTTTGCTAATAGGAAAGTTTTCCATGGATACAAACATTTTTCATCTGTTTTTTCTCTTCATCACTGTCGCTTTCCCCATCAGCATAATTAGTTATACTAATTACAATATAATTAGTTATACTAAGTTCCATATTAAACCCATGCATATTACCCACTCTTCTGCAGGGGAAAAAAAAAGGAGAAAAAGAAAAAAGAGATGTAATTTAAAAGTAATCTCTGAAGATTTAAGGCAATATTCTAATAGATCAGCAGCCACAGCTGCATAGTGGGACTTACTTACCCAAGAGAGGGAAGAAGGGTTTGTTTCTGATTTCACTGAGGCACACGCAGTGCTGTTCTGCACCATGGAAACGCTTGTCTCAGCCCCTGCAGTGGAAGCAGTGAAGGATGAGGTTGTTTAAGTGACACAAATTATCTCTCCATCGGAGTGTGAGGTTGAGTTTTTCAAGCCCAGTGCTCAGAGGTTGCAGTAGCTCGGTGTCAGCACCGGCTCCCGCAGCAGTACTTCGCGTGGCATGAAAAAAGCCTCCCCCACGTACACCCTTTCCAAGGTAACCACTTGTCCTTCTGCAGCTAAATCAAAGCTCTTTGCAGGGCAAAGTGAGAGAACTGAGAGAAACACCAAAGTAAAGAGACAGAAAGCAGTCAGCAATCCCATAATACATTTCTTGGACTCTAGGGTAAATTGCCTCTGGAGTTTAAAGGGGCCAAGGCTGGGTCCTGGGTAGTAAGGGAATTGTGCCCAGATATCTGAATGTAAAACTCCTTGTACACGTGATACTAATTTGGGGGCGACATTTCTCATCATGCTGTGATCCCTTTTCTGAAGCTTGCCCATAGCCTGGACTGTCACATTCCTATTTAAAAAGAAGTGTATCAAGACCATTTCTTGATATAGCACCCTGCTTGCTTCAAATTATTGTTTTCTTAATTCGTTGTAATGAGGTAATGGGAGATCATACAAAACCTAGCCACTTTTAGCACTTCAAGTGCTTTTGCCTGTCTTGGTGGTGCTTCACAGGTAATTGATAGTGACGCAGCCGTGTCTTTGAACAGGGAGCTCCTTGTTCAGGTTATAAAGCACTTTACAGAGAAGGAGTCCTTTGATAAAACCTACAGGAATTAATTTTTGTGCCCTTTGGGAGAACAGAGGAGCTCTCTCACTACACCCGCCTTGCTTCAGGCCCAGTGCCACGCTGCCTGTGCTGCGGAGGCCGGGAACTCTGTCAAGCAATATACGCTGCAAGACTGGAGCCAGAGCAACCATCTGGCTAATTAAGGTGTAGCGCTGGTGGAGATGAAGGTGAATCCTGCTAAATACTCATATGACTCTGTAGGGTATAGGAATGAAAACTAACAGGGCAGAGAGTCATTTGGGCCTGAATATCATCAGTCTCCTGCTTTCCCCCACTCATGACTAAATAATTTGAGTAAAGGTTTTAAAGCATATGGGTTGTTTTTTTTATCATTAGCCAGTGACTTTACAAAGTAACATTTATGGTTAAAGTAATCAAGAATGACTGCAGTCAAAACTCCTCTGTTCTGCTGCTGGCTTAGCCACTGGCTTCATCTGTGATGGCGAGCAACAAAGCCACTGAATACTTCAGGTGATCCATAATAATTACCATCCTGTGAATCAGGGCAGGGTAAGGTACACCTTTTTGGAAATCATTAAGAACAGGCTTTACTCAAAACAAGAACTGGTTCTTTACTCAAACAAAATGCCCAATGAAGTAATCTATACGAAGTTTGTGTTTTAAAATAACCTTCATATCATGTTCTGTTTAATATTCTCGCTGTTCTCTAAGGGAAAACATAAGGGAAAAATACTGTGAAACCCTGTAACCGTGCAGATATTTTCCCTCATACATTTGATGATAGCATAGTAACTTCTATCTATAACTTCCATAGCTAGAATTTCTCTTCGAGCTTATGGCGGAAGGAAACAGGAGCCGGTAAGCACATCAGCTACCAGATTTATCTAGTGCTTTTGCTGTGAAAACTTTTCCAAATGACAGTAACCCAGCATTCTAGAAAATTATTGCCTTCCCAGACAGTGCAGCATGAGGAGAATGGATGTCTAGAACAAAACCATTGGTGCTGTGGATCATTTGTTCACGGGGGATTTCACTCCAGTCTGTTTCTAGATGGGTCTTGAGAACTGAATTCCCATTAGTGGTTTATCTAATGATCTTCCAGTTTAGTTTAATTTACAAAGAATCCAGGTTGTGTGTGCCAAGAAAGCTTTCTGGTGTGACCCCAGGCACAGTAAAGTGAGCGTTACTGGGAGTTCACGTCCAGAGTGCTCTCTGGATCTGAACTTAAACACTAGTGTAAATACACCCTTTAGTTGATGCTGAATTAGCAGTGAGTATTTGTGACGCGTACCCATTAGAGGACTGTGCCTCAAGTATCTCCAAAAACAGCCTCTGTATTTAAACCTCCCCTAAGGCCTATGAAGCAGAGGAAATCTGCATTTATCTGTGATCTCAGTTAATTCAAACTGCAGTTATTTGGAACAAATCATAATCACTCCTTCCTGTAACGAATGCAAATGTTCAGATTGCCAGATGGATTTGAATGAGTGAGTGACAGCCTAATTTTTACTTACAAAAATAATAATAAAAAACTTAAATTGAAATATTTCTGCCCCTCATCTACAGTTAGAGTTAAAAATTACCAACATATGGAAATGTTTTGAGGAGTAACACATCTCAGACCACTCTATAGCATTTGGGCCATGGATTCCACCACATGGAGCCTTAATATGGTGCGGTAGAAAACTGTGATATTTGCATAGAAGATGAGTGCTATAGAGTTATCAATCATGTCTGTCTATGCTCAGTGTTTATACAGTTTTCCCAAAAGACCTTTGACTTCAGTAGTCTTAATCAAAAGTACCTGCCTGTTGATTAACATCTAGTATTTATATTCAAAACTCATCAATTCTTGGAGTGATAATTAACCAAGAGTATTGATCTTGGAGTACGAAATATGGCCCTTTCCTAGTAAGTGCAACTACAGTTGCAATAAGCAAAATGTCTTGAGATTAGCTAGAAATCTGCATAAAATCCAATATTACTAGTGGCTTTCCACCTTCTTTGTTGGTGTGATCTGACAGAGGGTTTATATTCATTGCAAAGATATAATTTCTTAGCTGCTTCTATTGCTATGGCTGTTTTAGATGGAAAATATATCCTTTTGCTGGAATTTCTTTGTTTTCTGTGAGAATTATCACACTCTGACACACTAAGAACAAGGGAAACATTTGTATTCACTGTGGGACATCTTTTCTGGTGAAGTTCTTGTGTCAGAAGATGAAAAGTGGGGGAAACCACTAGAAAAAATAGGCTTTTGAATATCCACTGCATGTTCCTGTTCTTGCACTTGCACAGGAGCTAATGCAGATTTCAGACAACAGCAGCTTTTTGTTTTTTGGGGTTTTTTTTTGCTAGCTTGGTAAAAATATTTCTCCAAGATCAAGATCCAGATTGATCCAGCCAAGTATGACAGGGCAATGCATGGAGTAATAGTCAGGGAAACACACTGAATATGCAAAACGTTGAGAGTATTTTTTTTTTCACATTATCATGAATCAAAGGCACTAAATACATCTTCAAGGTGCTATTCCATAAGAAGGCTGTATCTAAATGCAATACTAATGTCAATAGGATGTAGCTGTGCATAAATAATGAAATAATCTCTCCAGCTTGTCAAGTGGTGCATGTATCGCTCTTGGCCATATTAACAATAGAGAGGGTGTAGGCTGGAGGAAACTGCTGTTTCTGGGTGACCCTGATGTACTTCTGAACAGGGGGAGCTTTCTCTGGCGGTGATATTATCACATGCTCATCTCAGCAGACTGTCTTTCAAGCTTCAGTGAGCCCTAAGGGTCCTCAGCAGAAAGGTGGCTGACAAAAAAGCACTGGTTTCTAAGGAGAGCTCTCTTTCTGTCTTGCTATCTTAGCTGCACGCATTAATTGTCCTGCCATTGCAGGAATAATTCACTTTGTATAATTTAATTTCAAGTCCTGTCTGGGTATGGAAGGTGACTGGTGTATATGTAAGGAAATGAAAATGTCTTTTCTGTTCTAAGGTAGTAGAAAGGAAAAATGAGCCATTATTTGCCTTTTCTGCTAAACAGAAATTAAGGAGTCCCTCTGTGTCAGTGGACTTCTGATTGCAGGGAGACATAAAGAGTCAAAAGTCTTAGGCCTTCTTTTCTCTTTTTTTAAATTTTATTTCTGACTTGTTCTGTTTATCTTAGTTACACGACATCCCCTTTACGCCTCGGGCTTCTTCAAGTCTCTGTAAAACAGCTATAAAATGACTGCAGCATAGCTTTTCTCATCAACAAAAATCCTCTTCACCAGATAAATTGCTGCCTTGAACAACCTTCTGAATGACAGCTAGCATCCTTGGAGCATGGGGAGAGGGTGAGAAAGGTGAGACTGCCGGGATGTTGGCAGAGACAGGGAAGAGTCTTCGTATGACCTACCCCCACCCTGCCTTGCTGACATTGTCCTCCCTGTACCGCAGTAGCCAGCTCTACTGCAGTTTACCCGACATGGGATACGCTGTCTTGTGAGCCCTCGTGTCCCGAGGTCACAGTAGTGACAGACACAAAGCCAGAGCTTGTGGCGTGCTTCTGCTGTGCTTCTCAGGGATGGAAACTTTTGCTACTAGAACGTTTCTGTGATACACTAATATTTCAGCATCCTCAGGACAGTGCAAGGAGAAGTGAAAATGCATTGCCGATGATGGTAACCAAAAGCCAGGTCTCAAGGGGATGCTCAAAAATGATACGTTTCACTCAATGCCTTCAAGTAAGGGGACGATCGTGTTCCTCTTGCAGCTTTCCATAGTTTGCCAGCCCTCAGGCACAGCAGCTCAGGCCCACACGTCTGCTTGCCAGCCCTCTTCCCTGCTGCCCCACACCCCAAACCTGGGAAAAGAGCAAAGAGGGCAGATGGGCTCAGCAGCTCTGCTGGTCAGACTGTTCCTCGGTTTCAGTTTGGGAAGGGCAGAGGAAGGGGAGCGCTTATAAATGGATTGATGTTGGCAGTGCTTGTGCTGCTGCACAGGGAAGGTTCTGCCAGCTCTTCCTGGGCTCTATACCTCAGAGGTGATAAGTTGCTAAAGGTTGAACTATGTCGTCAGAGAGCTAAGCCTGCAAGGGCAGAGATTTAGTTGTGAGGGTGCAAAGTGGTGTTTCTCCATCTGTACTTGGAGGATTGTGGTTTAAAAGTCCCTTAATTTTGAAAAGCTGTGTGATTCTTTCTGATGTTGGACACCCCCAACCATATCTAAATAACTTTGGAGGAGAAGTGAAGCAATTCCTTATGACTCATTCTCCAAGTTTAGGGCAACTTGACCCTGACTAATCATTTTCATTTTTAAAAGCTTTTGTTGTGTATACTGTGATGCCAGTTCAGGTTCACCAGTTGTTTCCCACCCAATGAACTGTAAGTTTCCTGATGTGGAAACATTTGTACCCTTCTCTAATAGGAATCGTCTAATAGGCAAGGCACACTCTTGGGAAGCCACTTGAGAATGCCCATCCTAGCAGTTGGGGAATACTGTGAAAAGTAGTTAAGACTTATTAGCTTCAAAGCCTCTAATGATAAGGAATTTCTATTCCCTGCATCCCTCTACAAACCTATCATAAATTGAAAATGAGGATGCAGTAACAGTTATTGATTATTTCACTGCATAACTTAATGTAAGTGAAAAAAAATGTACTTCAGAAACTTGGAATAATAAAAAATGCTTGCCATTTATTAGCTATTCTAATGAATCATGTTGCTATGAGAGTTCTGGAAAGGCATAAAATGTCTTCTGATTTAAAATTAAGAATATTATTATATTTGAGGGCTTGTTAGTATCCATCAGGGCACAGGATTTCAAATTGCTTTATCAAAAGGAAATGTTGAATCTTCATAAAAGATGTGGAAGGTAGGCTGGTGTTCTCAGTTACTCTGAAAGGAGGGAAACTGAGGAGCAAGGGGGCCATAACACTTGCTCATTTGCTAAAGTTTGAAGAGAAAGCCAGCACTTCTGCTTACCAGTCGTGTGCTTTGACTGCCTGCAATTCTGGCAACTTTAAAGAACTGGTGTTTGTGAGATGCCCCACTAGCATTAAAGCTTTGACCTGTCTCGCAGGCCCAGGAGGTCTAAGTTAGGGCATGGAAATTCACCTCTTGAGTTTACTCATGGCTGAACACTTGTGAAGCAGTTGTGGGTCAGCTCCTAGACCACTTGCTTTCCTCACTCTTTCCAGTAAGATGGAGCCAGAGCAGCAACCATACTCAACCAAAGACTCCAGATCCCTATGTCTGGGAAGAAGGCACGCCTGCTAAACAGGCCAGATCATGGGGACTTATCTGTTACCCAACCTGTACATCACTAAATGCTCACCAGAAACTTGCTAGAGTAAATAACAGCCTAAGATGAGGCTGAAATTCTGCTGGTCTTTCTCAGTTGATTGACTCGTGAGTGTTTCGTAGCAACCACATCTGGGTGTGCACCCTGACTGTGTCCTAGCACCCTCTCAGGCTGACCTTTCCTGGTTGTTTGCCAGCAGCCTTCCTCGAGATTTCTGGGCAGCATCAGTTGCAATCAAACCTCACCACCCTGGGCTAGAGGCCAAGCACAGATTCCCCTGATTGCACCTACTGCTCTTTTTAATGCTTTCCTCTTATTATCCAGATTTCCTACTAAAGTAAGTGGAAGGTGTGAAAGATCAAGCCTCTGCACTTCAAGTCCTAGAGCTGGAGCCTATATCAAGACTCACATGCTTGGCATTTGGGTTTCACTCTAGACAAATAAAAACTGCAGCTCAAACGATGCTGATAATGTCATCACTGCTCCAGAAGGGTCCCTGTAGAGATGGTTCTATTGAGGTGGGTTTCTCACCCATGGAGACTTGGTATGACTATACTGTAATTAAGAGGGCACCTGCTGATACAATGCATATGAAATAGAGAAACTTTCCATGAAAAGAAAATCAACTTTCAGGCAGTTGATTTTCCCACTCACTGTATGACTGGCAATAGGTGTGCTGTTGCCAAGTGCTGTTGCACTGCAGAATATGCCTAGGCCAAGATTTCTTTTTCTACAGATAAGTGGAAATCAATGGCAGTTACAGTCATAGGACTGAAGATAAAATTAGAACTTCAGAATATTTCTTTCGAATACATCCAGATCAAAGGATAAATTCTCAGGTAATTAATTTATGCAAGGTTAACTTTGAGATTAGTCCTGTCGATGGCTGTTCATCTCTATTAGCACTTCAACCAAAGTATATTGTTACCCTGTTATTAAAAAAAAAGCCAAAAAACCCAACCAAACCCAAACACTTCATTGGATCTATGTATCATTGCTCATCTTTGAGCAGCATCACACCTGAGACAGGCTTGTCTCACACACAGACTCTTGCCATGCCCACTTGATCCCACCTTCAGCTTTATTCTGTCCTCTCTGATGATTCTGCTGTGTTTAACAAAATAATTTTTTTCCATTTATTTGTTTGTTTGTTTGTTTTTAGAAATGAAAAGCCAACTCCCAACAGAAAAAAAAATCTACAAAACCCATCATTTGGACTTCGGAAATATCTTGCTTGTTTAAAAACAAGTATAAAGGCAATGTCAACATTTCATAATGAAGAGTGTTCCTGTGGTGATTTCAGTCTCATTATTCAATTATGCGTTCCTGTAACTGCCATAATATGGATATGACAAATGCATAAATGGAAATAAATGAGGTACAACTGTCAGGGGATCCATTTCATCTATAAATTTCTAATCTATTCAAAGATTCCTCCCCATTGGGTTCTTGTCTTTTCAAGCTCTAACTGCTGCCAAAGAGATGGTGCAGCTTAACTGTCACAGATAAATAGAAGAAGTTTTACAGCAAATACCTTGTTGGTACCTACCTGTCGGTGAGTAGGCTTCAGTTCTCTAGATGTAAATTCCTAATACCATTTTACATTTCCTAGGACATGCTGCCTGGCTTCCATTTGGCACTGCAGGAATTAATGTGCACGTTCCCCAGGGCCTGTAGGTGTTTAGCCAACTGAATCCAGTGCTTCAGATGCAGTACATGGAGAAGTGCTCTTTCATGCTGGAGACCATGAGGGATGGGCCCTGATGATGGTATGCAGGTGTGGTTAAAAAAAAATAACAGAAGCTTTGTAGGGGAACCTTATGAAATTACTCTGAAACAACAAGGTCAAGGAAAGCAGGCCTACTGGAACCACACCTGATACTGTAGGAGTGAGGCAAATTAAGAAATTAGGAAGGGTACAGGTCAGGTAACCCTGCAGGAAGCTCTTCCAGTTAGCAAAGCCATCCTGTGTGCTGTTCCTGCTCCTCATCCTGAAGGACTCACCATCCTGACAGGTAATTGTCTAGTGACAGCAAGAGCATTGACCTCTCAGTCAAACGGGACTGATGTAGCTTTTCCCTTGTTTCCTACAGGGAGCACCTGTTTCTAAGGTGCCAGGGAGGACAAAGGAAATTTGATATCACCTTGTATAATTTTCATTCTTTGAAATTACAGTCAGTAAACAAGGTCTGAATTGACTTAATCCCTCTCTGGATGCAGCTGTTATTTGATTTAGGAGAAACACAAACTCTGACTGTAACAGACCGGCTGGGAAACACAGACTGCTAATTTTATGTTTCATGATCAGGTATGTGCTCTCTGGTGCCTGGACCAAAGCTTTGTCCCTCAGAAAGTGCTTATTCAGTGCTTGTCATCGCAATCAGAACTGCGCACCTTGAAAATCACATTTCCTCATGTGTTTGTCATGTTGAGGTGTCATGGAAGGGAACTTTGGAACCATGAATAGTTGCTGAATGAGTTGTCAAGAAATGAATAATAGACAAATATATTAAATAATCTTTCTTTTCCTTAAACACATGCTGAGATTGTCATTCAGGTCCTTGTGAGGGGCAGTCAGACATACTATTTACTGCTTATCTTATTTCTGGCTCTTCACCTTACCCAAATGATCCTGCTTTAACATTATTGTTCATATGCCAATTACTTCTTATACTTTACTTACCTGTCTTGAAGCAGAGTCAATGCACATTATGGATGAATAATGCAACAAACTTAAAACGATGCCCTCTGGCAAAAAAAACCCACCCCACTTTCCAAGGCATGTAGGATGAATCATAGATAAAAATGTTTAAAATATTTAAAAGTATGCCTGAAACCACCCCTGCATAAGCTTCCTTTAGCAAATCAGAACCTATGGTATTCTGTGATTATGAAAGCCAGGCCATGTGTCTAGGTTCTTCAAAGTCAGTCATTACCGCTATTTGAGTAGATGACACCAAAATGACTTGTCAGAAAGGTAAGGAAAGAAACTAGGGAAAAACTAACATTAACTTAGGTCTTCATGAGTACACCTTTGTCCAGGATAGAGAGCTAAACAGCACGGAAACTTGGTGTTTATTGAGGTTTGGCATGGACATTGCCTGAGAATCCTAATGCCCCACTAAGTCTCCACTTTGTATGCACATTTCCAAATGTGAGTCCTGGTGGTGAGGGACGAATTCAGCCAGGTATCAGACTTCACCCTGAAAACTGAAAGTGCTGAATTAACTTATTTGATCTTGCCTTACCTGCCATCCTTGCAACACCGGATAAGTTGGTGTGTTGTGGTTGTCTGTAGGGGGAGAAAATTGAGAGTACGTGAGTGGATAGGTCTTTTTGAGCACTGTATTTCTGAAGACCAAGAAGAGCAAATATCTTCTTCTCTCTGTGCTCTGCACACTCTTGCCTTTGGGGAAAGGAGGAAAGGAGAATCAACACATCACCCACTTTAATAACTAAGCTTAATTCACTGTCAAAAATATTAAAGTCATGACAATGTTATACAATCACATTAACAAAAATATTATTCCTATTTCAAAGACTATCTCATGAGGATGCTCAATTGTAGAATCCTGCCTGTGCTGTTTTAAGGGAAACTAACCCTGAAAGAAGGAAGCAGCAAGGAGTTAGGGGCACTAGAGCTGGCTGCGCTCACCCTTCAGCCCTGTTGCTCTCTAGCTGGTGGAGCAATTGACAGTGGGGACTGTGGCTCTTCACTGCTCTGCAGGGACAGTAAACATGATATGCCAACCTGGAGAAGCCATAACAGGTTTTATGTATGCTTCAGAGAGGTCTTCTTTCTCACCTGGAAATGTTCACCAGGTTGCCTGATGTCTAGAAGTAATGAAGAAAATGTTTTGCTCAACCTGAATACGTGAAACATACACACTAATGTGTGTGTTGGCCAGTTCTAGGGGTGCTACACAAAACCTTCCTTTTCCCTTTGCAGCCCAGATGATATTTAGCATGAGTAAAGGAATCAGAAAGTGATAATCCGAAAATTATTATCCTACTTGCAGGTCAATGCTTGACGTGGCTAAACCAGCTTGCACCAGCACGTAGAGCTGTCTACAAAAGTTGATACCAAAAATCAGCTGAGTAATTGCATTTGTCTTTCTGTTGTGTATTACAGACAACTGATGTTGAAAGCAGATATAGTTTGGATGCACTTCTGGTGGTAAATATGATCTCAGACATATGCCAGGCAGTAGCTGTATTATTGGAATTTTCAAGACATGATGATTTTTGAGAGTCTCAATTTAAGTCAGGGACTGAAGCTGTTGTCAGGTTCCTTAGTGTGTCTCTGGCACAGTGAAAGGAAGTAACAGTATTTATCATTGACTCTGCCATCTAAAAGATCAAGGCTTTCCACATGTTTTGACAGTCTCTCTGTATCTCTTTGGTAATGGTAGAAGAAAACACTGAGGTAGATGGAAGTTCCAGCAATAAATATTGAATGCTCTTTATACCTTGCCCAGAAGAGAAGGTGAGTTTTAATGTATTTCTTGAAGCATGCGGAAAGCACTTTTGTACATCACCAGTACCCCTCATCATAAAGCTGCAGCTTTAGGCAGTACTTTATTCCTGATGATAATAATTCAAAGCTACAATGAGTTTTTTTAGACTGAGAACAGCAGCAAAGGCTCAGTAGGAGCTCTAGATGCCCTAGAGCTTTTTTTTTGAGGAGGAAATCAAGAAAGGTGTCATGTCCTGAGCTCTCTGCATTAGGTGATTTCCCTGACCTTGCAACACAGTCCAAGGGAAGAAACATCAGTGGGGTCTGTTTGCAAGATGGCATTTAAGAAAATACGAAGGATAATTTTTTTACCAATGACATATCTGGGATGCAAATTCTTCTGATACCTTTCCGTAGTAATGCTGTATCCCAGTGATTCCACAATCATTCTTCTGCCTAAGTAAATCGGCATCGTTTCTGGAAGTATCCGCAGAGAGTGACTGATCTTCAGAATGTGGGGTGGGCCTTGTACCTTCTCTGGAAAGACATGCATTTCGCTTGAGTTGATTTGATGGGCTGTGCTTCAGGGTGAGGCACAGTGCCTGTGCTGTTGGGTCAGTACCGAAGCAGCACTGTCCATTTTGATGCCCTCTCAGTCTGGCCTCTGGGCTTTCAGAACAAATTAATGCATCTAGTCAGCTAGGAGAGATACTAGGCCAGAGACTTCTGGGAGGATTTCCTCCCAGCTGCCCTGGAGTCGATTTCTTGTGAAATTTGCTGAGTCTCTGAACTGTTTAAAGTGTCTTAGCAGTTGAGGGACCCCCTCAGTCCCCCAGAGTTACTGTGCTGGAAGCAATGAGTTCATCATTTCCATGGAGTACGTGCAAGCAGAAGTTGTTCTTTCATTTGTGTGTGTTTGGGGTCAGGAGCTGCTCAGTTTTTTCTGTATGTGTTAAAAGCAGGTCAAAGCCAAAAGACTGGGCTCTCACTGCCTGTTGAGCACGTTGGGGTGCGTGTGGTTGCATTTGGAATGTGACTATATTACATTCTCACTCTGAGTGCTCCCCAGTGTGCTCCTCCTTCTGCCTGGAAACAGCTAGAAGTAATTTTTTTCCTCAGGGATTGGGTTTGTTTATGGTACTGAAGTTATGTGCATGGTTACTGAAGATGGTTTATTAAATCCCAGTGCAGTACGGCAATTAAGTTGTTCCGTGTCAGTGAGATAATGTGTATACAGTGCAGCCGTGGTTTCAGCAGTGGAACAGCATCCCCAAAAGCTGAGGGCTCCGTGCTCTCCAGAGTTAAACTGTGCTCCAGATTACTATACTGAAGAAAGTATTAGTGTACAAGTAGGACGTAATTCCACATTTTCATAATTGCCCTTTTCAAGGACATTACAGGTGCCTGTTCTGCAGTCCTAGTTCAAAAGCAACATCTGTCCATGGGGCACCCAGACAGCGAGAGCTTCCATCCCATGGCTGTGCTTTAGCAGATGATTCCTTTGGGATTTTCAACCACAAAATGCGATCAAATACGCTGGGATTCCTATCTCATGCCCCCACAGATCCACAGGCTAGGGATGAGGAAAGAAGAGATTATTATGCAAATTATTGCTCATTACAGCCCTGTCTGCCTTGTGCTTCACTTGCGGTGATTCATGAGATCTCTCCTGGTGGCACAGTTCTAATCTAGGGGTTCCAGACAAAACTATGAATAACTGGCCTTTGGACAACTGACCCTATGAATGCAGGTGATAATCTCCATTGCAATGGCAGTATTTGCCAGCTGCTTCTCTTTTCTGGAAACAAAGCACACGTATAGACAAAGCATAGATGCTTGATTTGGCCACAAAAGCATTCAGAAACATGCCCACCCTGACAGCAGTATTCAATGTGTTAAAATAGTCTGCATGAAAAAAAATATTCTCCTTCTATTCAGTAACTTGGCACAGCTCCTATTACCTCTTGCGTTGGGTCACATCAGTGTGTGCTGCATGACATGATGTGATGTAGCTTGAGAGCAACTGACACAGCGTTGCTTCTCCCCACCGCAGAGATGTGCATTGGATGCTTGGGCAGCCACTGCTGCGGTTACTGAATCCTCTCTGTTATCTGCAGTTAGGCAAGCGACCCGTGCTCTGAAGCGTTTTCATTTAATAGCAGATTGTTCTCTCTGTGCCAGCGCGGGGAAAGGGTTCTCTTACAAGGCACCTCCGCTGCCATCGCACTAGAAACTCACGTTGTGCTGTCTGTCGGCAGCCGACGCTCGGCAGAGTCCTTCAGGGACAGTGTGGCAGTGAGGGTGAGAAGCCTGAGCCTTCCACAGCGTGTGCCAGGCCATTCCCACCCAATTAGGCAGTTGTACTCCTCCACAGCAATATTTAAATGGCAAGTATAAAAACCAAAAGCCTCATGGCTCTCCTCAGGTATTGAGAGCTCTGCACTAACTTGTTAAACCATAACGTTAAACCATTGCAGGAAATAAACTTTGTGAAAACTCTGCTAAGAGGGCACATTTCCAAAATAAAAAGTTTGGGAAACTCTTTGAGATAATAAATTCTAGGTGATAAACTGGCTCTTCCTATCTGTGTTGTTTAGGTGACTGAGTGCCCACAATCTGTACTGGAGTCAGAGGGCATGTGCGAGTCCAGACCCCTTTCCTTCTTGCCATATTCAGAAGCAGCTGCAACAGGAGCAGTTGGGATCAAACTGGTAGTGCCATGGCTCCGTAAGTGAGGTCTCTGCTCTCCTGACTGGCACTTGCAAATATTTGGGGCATCAGACAGACAAGTTGCAACAAGAAGGAAAAAAACAAAACCCAGGACACTGAATTACTCTGAAAGCCTGGGGAGACCTATTGAGTGAATGCGCATGTAAAGCAGGGATATGCTGCAGTCGCCATGGCAGCATCTCAAAATTGTACAGTAATATTTTGAAATGTAATATAAATTCTAATTTTTCAGTCTTAACCCATCAAGTCAGTTTTACTATAAATATCCACACTATCCAGTCTCTGGAGAAACTAAGGCTGACAGTTATTTTAAGACTGTCCAACCAAAGACCAAAAATGCAATTTATATTCCCTGCCAAAACACACTCCTTCAATTAGGAGAACAGAAGGATTTTGATTTTAGGCAGGGAAATATAGAAATTATGGGAGGAACGTGATCTGTACTTCCTTGTACATCCGGATTATGGCAGCCTTCATTTGCCCAGCGTCTGAAAACACTAGGACTTTGTAGGCACGGACACAGGAATGGTTCTTACCATGACTACCTAAACTCTAGATCAGCTACAGCCGTGAAGGAAAGGAAAGGATATAGACAATAGCCTCGGTCAGAGTGAGGCATTAACTTCTTTTGTTAGACTTTTACTCAGAGGCTCTGAGCGCTGGCCTTTGCAGCCACTGACAAATTTAAACCAGTTTATTTGTCAAAACCAAACGAGATACTACATAAGCACTTTGTGAGACAACTTACCCATGCCTTGTAATGAGCTTGCAGACCCTCTAAGGGTTTCACCCAGTCCTGCTGTCTCCATGCTGCTGTCTGACACAGGGAGGTGGGCTGACAGACCCCACCTGGCCTCCAAGGTGGTCAACTCTGGCCCCAAAGCGTTGTAACTGCAGTGTCTTGACTTTCTGTCTGAGGTTGGTACCCATCCAGGCTGGATTAACCAAACTTCCTCCTCCAGCTGAGGGTGTCAGGCGCTTGACTTCGGTGTATGTACAAGAGGGAGGAACTTTTCTGGTCCTTGCTTTCCTTACCATGTTCTAGAAGCCATATCTGCACCAGTTTGTGGGAGTGGTCTCTGTGGGTGCCCATGCATATGGATGGAGAAATAATTACCAGAAAACAGGAGGCTGAAAAGAGGCAGGTTCACACAGAAAGGTAACATGTGAAAGCCTCCCAAGAGCTGGTAAGTGCTGGAGACTTATGCTACTGTTGAAGAGCACTTCAGGACACAAACTCAGGACACAAGAAAGCTCCTGAATCTCTCTGAAGCCAACAGCACCCACCAATGTCCACCATGGTGTATAACCCAGACCACATCTGAGAAGGTGGTGGCTACTGTATACAGACAAAAATTACAGGTTTAAGTACACACCTTGTGAAATAAGGGACCCCAAGGGCTCTGCTGAACCCATAAGTGTCTCAGTACAAGCCTCCGTGTCTGAGGAACCAGCTGGGGTTAGCCCCCCTGCTGTTGCTCCAAGCAGGTAACTGGGACCATGTGTGGACACTTAAGGGACTAATTGAATTCACTGTGTGACAGTTGTCTGGTCTCCACAATAACAGCTGGATTCCATTTGGAATAAGAGCTTAATTGAGAAAAGGTGCTCTAATGAATATCAGTTGTGATCTCTGTCTCCACCTGACTTCATGCTGTGTCAGGGAAATTCACAATAATCTTATGGGAGCTGCTGAAAAGTTATCAGTGGAAAACATGCCCCTATTTCTCAACATGCATATGTAATTATTATGCAAAGAGCTGTAACTCATTTTTAAGTTATTTGCATTTGTGGTGTAACTCTATATACAAATGTTAATCATTGGAGACCAGATTTTTAAACCCCACTCCCATTTTTGCCCCTGCATGCAGGCAACTTGGATACCTGAGCCCTCAACTGCTCTTGCAGATTGGATGCTTTGAAGCCAAGATGAGAAAAGTTTTGGACAGACATCAAGTGGTGTCCCCACAGACACAAAGTGGTGTCCCCTATAAACACTAGAAGCCCTGTCTTATCCTCTGACAAAAACAATGGGCTACAATCTGTCGGTCAAGCACCGCAGCTCTGACCCATGTTGGAATTACTAATTAAAAAAAAAATAAGTTACTCGTGCTCTTGGCAAGTTATATATTGCCATCTGTAGTAGCAGATACATCCACAGCCAGCATTTCTTTAGAAAATGAGAGTATTTTATTCTTTCCAATATCTGCAGAAACATTCAGGTGTTGCTAGCAGCTTTGCTACTAATTACACTCACAACCAAAGCAAAATCAAATAAATAAATGGAGCATGAGATAATTACAAGGTGCTGAGAATATCAGATAAATAAGAGAATAATCAATAAAAAAATATTTCTAACAACTGTTTCTGTGGAAACTGGATACCCTGATTATCAAGCGGAGACACCAGCCCGGTGACTCAGGTGGTGGGCCTGAGCCAGAGATCTGCTGGGTACTCACCACTCCTTCCCAGCGCGGGCTTGTAGGATAAGGCCCGTTTGTGGAGTGCTGCATTGTAAGGCCTGCCATTAAATGAGAAAGAAAGGCCCGGCAAGTGCTTGTCTATGTGAGATGTTGGGATTCGGTCCATCCAGTGTGTGTGTCTGGGTGAAACATGGCATCTGAACAAGAAAGAGCAGGAAATTGCTCAACAGTTTGAAGATGGTGTGGGACTTATTGCCCAAAGTCAGGAAACTAGTGCCAGCCCTGATGCTTGAGAGGATCTCCCTTAGTCTCCCAGAGGTCCCATGTAATATCTGCTGGCCCTGTGCAGACACTTCAACTGCCCTGAACGTTACACGCATAGTCAGCATATGCTGAGCAAAGCTAAATGCCAGGAGTTATTTTTTGATCAAGTACCTTCCCATTCCACCCACAGTCCCACTGGTTTGCGTGTGGTAAATCCTTTGGCCTGGTGTGTCAGTCTCCTCCGGCTCTCGGGTGCTCACTGCAGGTCTGAATGGTGGCTGACAGTGCTCGGTCATTATCCCTCTGGTGGCTCAGAGAGCCCCAGGAGAAGCCTGGGTGCTCGAGAGCTCTGTACAAGAGTGAGAGGCTGCTCCACCTTCACCAACAGCAGAACAGACAGCAGGAGCACACCTCAGCCCTCGGAGCTGCCTTTGCCTGCCTTTCATCTCTAGCCACATCAAGCACCCTTTGCAGCTGCCACCATCACCCATGTGATGGCCCCTTTCCCTTCCAAGCTGGATTTCTCTTGGAAAGGTCACCCCCAGGTTGGGGTTTTTCTCTCTTCTTGTCCTTCTCCTTCAGCTGGAGCGAGGGGGCTGCCGTGGGAGCAGCGCTCCCTCCTTCCTCCAGTGCCACCGCTGAGCGGAGACCCAGACCCCCTCCATCCCACCGGCACCCGGGATGGAAAGTGAAGGACAGCCTGGTCACCTGGAGGTCACCAACTGAGACGGGTGGGTGGCACAAGCGATAACCGGTGGCACCGGCTGCTGTTAGCTTCTACCTGAGGAGGAGGAGGAGGAAGAAGGCTCATACTATTGCATTCAAACGCCAGCCAAATGCTCGCCCATGGTCATTTTTCAGGCAGAAAATTTAGATGTGGTCTTCAGCGTTTTTGAATCGTACCACAGATGGTGAATACGTTCCCCAGCTTGTCCCATTTTTTAGCTGTGACTGTGGATGTTTTCTACAAGAATTCCTCCCAAAACCTGAGCTGATCGGGAGCTACAATCACACAGTTAGTGATGGAAAAAGTGAGGCATGTTAGAAAACAGAAAGGTCACAGTTTCAAAAACAGCTCCCTGTCCCTCCTGCTTAGAAGTCCTCTTTTTTTTAATTTTTTTTTTTTATTTTCTTCCTCTCCAGCAGCTGATTTTACCTCATTATTTGTACAGTATGTGGTATTATCAAATACAAGTGTGGAACCCTTGGCATTGCTATTGTAGAAATGCTTTAAAAAAATGTTCTTGATTTAGGAGAAACGAGATTCTCTCTCTCTATTTACATCCCAGGATTTTATCTCTGACATTTTGGATAATTAGAATATATATAGCAGAAACAATGATTAATTTGAAAAAAAATATACATTTTTATACATATCTGTATAAAACATGAGAAAATGTGCAAAGAGCAAAGACGTTTCACAGATCCAGATAAACTTACAATTGCTTATTCTTCCTTAATCTTTGGGTCAATGTGGAGCACTAATAGGCTCAGCCAGAAAATTCAGTTGATCAAAGCAAACCTTAGCTCCCAGCCCAACATTAAAACCTAAAAACCAGTATGTTGATTTAAAATAAACAGGCACACCCTAGAGGTATTTACAAAATGCCACAGTATCATACAGGGTGGAATTGAATATGATAATATCATGAAATACGATGCAGAAAAACATAAATAATAAAAAAGTCAAAATCCTTTTCTAGAAAGTGCTGCCTATTCTGTGTTTATACATATTTTAGAGAGGGAATTATTGTTTACAAATGAAAAGCTGTGGGAATATATTCAGGCTTTTAACTGCTAAAAGCAGCATGGAGAATTTAAGGGAGACAAATACATGCTTTTTTTGTTGGGGGGGAGGTGGGAGGCTTTTCTAAAGTATGATTTGGGAGCCTGGGAGAGCTGTTTATTTTAGGACAAGTCAAGGACTGAATCACGGAGAGTCACATTTTATTTTATTTTACGTCACTTCTCTCTGGAGGACGCCAGGACCTGCAGGACTCCCCCTTCCTGGCTGGTGCTGCTTCACTGCTGGTCTCCCCTCACTGCACAGCCCCGTCCCAGCCCCACGCTGTGAGGGGTCGCCCGCTGTCGGTGGCGGGCAGCCTGGACCTCCTAAATAATTCATGGTGCTTGAAATGCCACCAGTCCTCGGTTCCAGACACCAGCCCTTTCAAGCGACTCCTCTGGGTGTCCTGCCTCGGCGGTGTTGATGTGGGTGATGGTCCCGCGCCTGTCTCCCCAAATTGAGGAGGTGAGGAGCTGGGGCTTGCCGCGACGCTTGCCATCTCTCCTCATCCCTCTCTCCCTCCGCAAAAAACCTCTGACACCCCATGTCCACCCATCTCTGCTGTCTTGCAGCCATAGCCAAGCACCCGTGCTGGCCTGGGGAGGGGGAGCAGCTTCTCAGAGAAATTCCTCTTGCTTCCAGAGCCATTCAGGCTTTCCTGGTGAAATCAATCCATGCCCATGGACCTCAGGTTTCCTACAGACCCAGGGCTTCTGGCTCAGGTGGGCTTTGCGTTTTTTGGCATCCGTAGTCCCAGACCGGGCTTCAGACTCTGGGAACAGCTCAGAGAGAATTGTCTGTTTATGGATTTCCACGTCTCTGGTGGAGATGCAGCATTTAAGCATTAATTTGTTCTGCATGAATTTACACAGGAGGCAAACGCAGAGGTCAGACTCTGCTACGTTGAATCATGAGGGCCTCTTAGTTCTGCCTGCGTGCCTGCCTGCTGATCAAGGTTAATAAGAGCTGGCAAGCTCCAGAGGCCCTGTTACACTGATTGCTGTAAAATCTTTCAAAGGCCACATTGACTATCATGAGTAGAATCCACTGTGCTGGTCTCCCTGGAGTTAGGTTGGCTTGCCCTGGTTGTTGGTTTATCTGTTAAATAGATAAATCTGCGGCAGAAATAAACCACTTTTCTTAGATCAATATTGATTTAAGCATGGAAATGGGGATTGATAGCATTTGAATAAATGGACTAATGGAACGTCTGCTTGTGTCGCAATTTCTATATTGCACCTCCAACATCTGCAGTGCAACGAAAGTTTCAGAAATGAATGAAATCTCCTTCTTCTGTGGCTGACGCCAGACACCCCCGTGACATGAGGACTGAAGAGATTAGTCTTTCTTTCACACTAGAGATGTTGCAAATAAAATCTACCATCAAACATAATTCTTGCTCTGTCAAATAAGTCTATGGAGCACCCTCAGTTTGGCTCAGAGAGGCAACCCCGTGCCCCACACCCGAGCTGAATGTCTTGAGTCTGCATTGCTGAGCTACAGCCCGAGGCCCACCTTCTCACAAGAATGAAGGCACCATTCAACTTCAAGAGCACAGCCCCACAACCATTGCCTCTGCCCGACACGCTCCAAAGCCACCAGCCCCTAAGCTCTTGCTGCTGAAGTTCTTGGTGTTCTGCTACTGCCCGTGCCTGAAATAGCTTCCTTATTGCATGGCTGGACGTCTCCACGCTTATCTCGCGTCTGCGCTCTGATTAGAAATCGGAATCTCTTCAGCTTAATCCTCCAGGCACCATGAAGGAAGCGCAGTCTGGCACAGCCAGGGCAGATAAGTGCCGTGCTGGGTTCAGGATGACGCTGAATGTGATTTCATTTCAAATCAGGAACAGCGCTGCTGAGGGAAGAATGGGGAGAGACCATCCACTTTTGCTAGAGACTGTAAGGATGAGTGTGGTATTGTCTGCGCTTTTAAAGAGCAAGTCTGCTGCCTGTTCTGAAAAAGGTGGCTCGGATGGTTAAGTCCGCAGTGGGTATGTAGAGCTTTGCACACACAGGCACCAATCTCCGGCAACAGAAGAAATGCCTGCCTTCAGGGCTGAAAACAGGATTTCTGACACCTCTTCTCAACATTTCTGCCTTAGAGGACTCTCCTCGGCCTGCTGCCTGGCAGGAATCCCGTGTGGAGGTGGTTCACAGCCCCAGCACACCTCAGCAGAGCCCATCCATGTAAAGCCAGCCAGGTCCTGCATCCGGAGGATGGGGAAGACGGCAGCAAAAATACCACGTGGGAACCCCCACCAGCGTGCCGCAGGGCCGGCCGCCCTCCTGCCGACGCCGAGGCAGGGCAGGAGGATAATCCTCTGTGCTAGGTGAGGTGACGGGGTGTATTTTCACCCGCTGGGCAGACGTAGCAGCACCAGGTGACTGCAGAGCGGCGATGCTCCGGAGGGAAGGCTTCGTGCCGCTGGGTGGCATTGACCTGTCCTCTCAGCCTGGACGCTGGGCTGCTGGTTTGGTGACTGAAGACTGATCTAAAAGGAGACATACGTAACCCACACTATTTCATGTCCAAGCACTGTCATCCCAGCAAAAGCTCTGGGGCAGCGTTGCGTTGCGGAGGGGCGGTGTGGGGGGCAGCAGGCACCGCTCTGCACTCGCTGCTGATGCTGTCGGTTCAGCGTAATCCAGCTGAAGGTCTTTTGGGCTCAGCCGGGTTCAGTGGAGGACTAGCTGAGTGTGCTGGTTCAGAGGGCACTAATGCAATTGTGTGATTAATTGACGTCTGTGCCTTTTGTTTGCTTTGCAGGCGGCACTCGGTGGGGACGGGCAGCGTAGGGTGGTCGGTCCCTCCTACGGTGCCCGCTGTCCTCTGACAGAGATGACTGCTGACCCCCCAGAGCTGTCTCCTTCAGAGCAAGGATGAGTCACTGCCCCCGGGTAAACAGAGAATGCCATGACACTCACCATCCAAAGACAGTGAGGTGGAACAAACAAGGTAATTCCTTAATAAATATTAATTTCAAGGAAACATATCGGGCTTAATCCTTCTTCCACTGATGTTAATGAAAGTTTTGCGTTGACAAAAGGCACTGCAACATTTGTAATGTATTTTGACATCTGTGGATGAAAGGTTCTAAATAATAGCTAAGGATTATGTATTCCTCAGTAAGAACATGAGCTAGCCCGCCAGATAAATTAATAAACACATTGTTACGTTAAGTATGGTAAAATGCTTCTGATGCTTCATGCTTACACTTGACATGTTGACAACAAGAAGCTGAGGATTTGGTTTATTTTATTTCATTTTATTTTATTATTTCATTTTACTGAATTTCACACCGGACTTGCTTGAAAAATCTCCAAGTACTTTCAGTTTTAAGATATTACACCTCCAAAGAGAGACAAATATTTTAGCTGTGTGTCACAGGTAGAGAAGCTGAGGTGTGCAAAAGATCACTGAGGCTTTAACGTTACAAGATCTGGGAACTAAAGGTTGCCCCTGTGGTCATTACAAAGCTACAGGAAGAGATATTTAATCATTCTTTTCATGCAAAAACCTCAAAATGGTCTCACAAAAATAAAGGCACCTTCCTGGTGAAAAAACATCAGAGAGGAGATGTCCTTTGGGTTTAGGTATTTAATAACAGCCAAGAAAATTTACCTTGCGATCATTTGTGGTACATCTTATATTCTACCTCAAGTCCCACCATGAATGCTTCACGTGTGGCAGACCCCAGATGGCTTTCTCTGCTGTGTGGGATCCACGTTTCTGTCTCTGGGTGTTTCACAATTAATATCTCAAAGCTTCTTAAGCTTTTTTGCTCATCTCTCCTCTCAGCTGAGTTTGCCAGGGAAGACACTGTGCAGCATTGCCGGTGGGTGCTAAAGCCTGTCCTTGCACTCCAGCCCCAACGCCGCAGGTCTGCTAATTGCTGCTGTAATTAAACCAATGACCTTTCTTTCTCTCTTCATTCATTTAGATCCCTGAATTTATTTTAAGCATTTGAACAGTGTTCCTCACTGTGGTACTGGAGAATCATTTAAATACTAAACTTGATCTCAAAACTGAAATGTCTAGCACCTAAAAGTGATATCTAGTGATAACACAAACTTGAAATCTGTTTTCAAGTATTAGACTATGTGGTATGAAAGTGACTGGTGCTTGCTACTAAATGCTAGACAGCCTAGTATGGAGTATTTATAACAAATTACAAAATACATCATGGAGGTCATTCTGTTTTCCAGGTTCAACCTACATCCTTCCTGCAAAAGAAGCCCATAGAAACGACCAAGCGCGCGATTAGTTATCATCAGCCAACTTCCAGTGCTTCTGGCTCACTCTGGTATTGTATTTTCTGCACCTCCAGCAACTCCACAATTATTCTTCTGGACTTGGACAAAGTAAAGATTAAAAGAGCACTTTCCAGTGGATGATAGTTTCCTTCAGGGCTGAGGAAGGTCTTGTTTTTTTTTAATTTTTCCTTCAGGTTTAGTGATTTGTACCCAGAAGTTTAGTACCCCGCCCTCTGCTTCTGGAGCCCTGATCTGCAAAGACTTCTTTGATATCTGTGCAATAAGATGTCAGGCTTTATAAGGGCTTTTGTCGTAATGACTTTATAAAGACTGGATGTCCTGCCTTTCAGAAGTTTGACTCGCAGCTTCTACCAAGAGTAAAACAAGCGATGCAATGTCAAGTCACAGGAGGGTATAGATAAGAAAACAAACAGGCCAGCAAAAAAATAAATAAATCAAGGAAACCTTTTGATATTTCCTGCCATCCTGTTTTCTGTTCTACCTGCAATTTATTACAGTTTTCCCGTGGGAATGAGGTTTGGCATGATTGTGCTGTCTCTCTCCATGTCTCTCGGTACGCCTTCCAATTTCAGTGACATTTGGCAGAGAGGTAGGAGAAGGTCTCTGAAGGAGACGATGTTTTCACAGTTCTCATAAACACAGGTGGTTCTGTGCAGGAGGCCAACTGTAAGTGCATTGACTGGGAAGAAGACAGGGTGGGAATCTCAGACACTATTAGACAGCAGAGGATTTAAGTGATAAAGTCTTCATATATGCCAATCATAGATAACAAGAATTTACGCCTTCTCTACAAAAACAGTCACCGCAGGAAAAATATCCTTGGGAAATCAGGTCTGCCTAGTCCTGGTGCTCAGGGATCTGCTTGTTCCCTGCCTTTTTGAAATGTTTTATCCACTTAGATGACTCATGGGGACAAGGACTGTCTCTTAATAGATGTCTGTACCTAGCACAGTGAGTACCAGTCTCAGCTGAGTCAAGGGCCCTTCCACGGCAAAGGCAATTATGCACTGATGGAGCCTGCTACTATGAAACAATAATACTCAGATCAATCAGGTCGATCAGTAATCTTCCTTTTCTTCTCTTAGATACAGATAATGGACATTCTGCCTTCCATTACTCCTCTGGTATTAGTAAGAAGAATTATTTATTACAGCGGGAGATGAAAAAGCCCAAGATGAGACTGAAACTCACTCCAACATAGGAGGCTTTGACTCATCTTTAGGTCTCTCATACTGGAGACTTAATGCACAGAGTAAGAGTGAAGTCAGTGTCTTGGGCTGGCAGTTCTGGGCTGCACTGCATTTGCTTGGAGGTAAGGGAGTATAAAAACCAAGGGTGGAAGAAAATCGGGCATTTCTCTTTTCTCTCTTTACAGGAGAGAGGCATGCAGTCTTAAATGCATCTTGTCTTTATCCCACCATCATGGTTGCTGGTATCAAAAGCTTTTATTGTCAAGCTCTATGTGCAAACAGACTGTTTGGCTGCTGGAGCAGCATCAGTGGCCGCTGTGGCAGGCAGCATGGCTGGGGAAGCTCCTGGAGGTCACCGCGGAGAGCCCGGGCCCAGCTGCTGGAGAGCCTTTTAGCTTTTCAACAGACACTCTGTTTGGTGTGGGGTGTTTCTCTCTGGACGCAAATACAGCAGAGTGCCTTGCTTCCCTCCTTGTGGCACAGCAGCTAGTGTGCAGTTTGCTTCCCTGCATCACGCTCGCTCTCTTCCTTTCCAGAATAACTATAGACAGAAAGCAATTACTTAAGCAATATTGTTGGTAGGTCAATCTCTCTGCTACTGACCTTTTCCCGGTCCTGGGAGACCAAACAGGCTTTTTGTCTCCTGCTCAGCCTTGCCAAACCCAACATCTGCCTGTGTGAGACCAGTCAGTCTCTTGTCACCTCAGCCGGTGATGCTCCTCTGCTGGTATCGCCTCCATTTCTCTCCCTTTCCCTCCTCCGCGCCCTCCCCTCTCCCACCAGCTCCTTTCCCCACACAAGCCCTGACCAGTCTCTCCACACATCATGCTCTGCCTCTCCTTTTCTTCTTCTGCTCCCGCTCAGCCCCTTTTCCACCCCGGACCAGCGCTCAGCCTGCCGGCTGCCCTGACCTTTCCGGCGCATGTAGTGCCGTGTGTGCCGTGAAAACATGCTCCCCTCCACGTGTCGGCACAGCCGCAGCCGCTCATAAACTTTTGACCCTTGCTTAGCCCTCTGCCATCCCCTGGCAGAGACAATGGCAGGGTTATACGCCTGGGTTTAGTTACCAGGGGCTGGAGACTGCCAGGGAACACAGCGTTGCAGCTCTGATTACATTTACATGGGAGAAAAATACTCTTAAGGCAGCAGCTGCCATTTTCCTCTTGCTTACATTTCTCTCCTAGGCTTTGTTTTCCTCTTATTTGATGTGTGAGGGTTGTTTTTCTTCTCTGTTATTTGTCTTGAGGTTGCTGCTCAGGAGCCAGCAATGAAAGGCTACATCCCTTGTAGTAATGCAGCTGCAAAAGGAGTCCCTGTTGGGGGAAAGGCAAGAAAGAGCACAGAAACAGAGAGAGGTGGCTGCAGTCTTTTGGGGAGAGTGGGGAGGAGGCAGAAGCAGCAATTCCATGTGTCTAAACTGGAAACCTAATGAAACAAATGATGCCTTCCCTGATTCCAGGCAGCAGAAGAAAAGTCCCTCCCCGGTTGGAAGCTGCACAGGCTACCATCCATTGGATTTTTTCCTAATAGTAAATAAATAAAAGTGACTTTCCAATGAGCTTCCAATGAGTGCAACCTTCAGTGCTGTGATCAGTGCTTCACTTTTCTTGTTTTCAGCACATCATTTATAAACTTCAAAGCCTTACCTAGAAAACATTTTCAAAAGTGTTATCTTTTCACATAATGTATTTGTAATACAATAGTTTGCTTTTCAGCTCCTGCTACCTCATTACACCAGCCTCAACTTTCCTTCTCAATTCCAGCTCTTAACTGCATGCTTCACCATTTCTTCTGCCCTTTTACAAGACCCATGTTATTTAAGTGAAAAGTAGTTAAGGAATGGATGGTGTGCTCTAAAAGATGTTGCACTGGGTGTAGTCATAGTGCAGAAGGGTTGGTTAAATGGCAAAAAGGCAATAGCATCATTCTTCCAAGGGAAATTAGCCAGGGAAGATACGTTTAGATGCATAAGATAATTGGTAATCGGCAGGACTTCTCTGAGAGCAGTCAGAGGCCGGGTTTCACTGGAAGGTTCTTCAGAAGGAAGCAAGTCCCTCAGTTTGAGGTCACTTCTCTATAGAAATGTCCTGTCTTATGTCTTTGACATGAGCTCTGCTCTTTTGGCCCCAGTCTCTGCTGTCCATGCGCTGGCCTCAGGCGTGACGCAGTGAGGTCTCCGTCACTGTGCCAGCTCACGTCCCTGATGTGCCCCCTCCCCAGTGAGTGTTCCTCATTCCAGGAGTGCCCTGAGTGACTGCATCTTAGTGAGGGAGGCTAAACCTAAGGAAGGACACGTGCTTCTCCTTACCCAGGTTTAAAGCCCAGTTGGCTGTCAGCCTCTCCTGTTCCCTGCCAGGCACAGCAAGCCATAGTGCTCACAAGCCCTGTGGTATCCTGGTTTTCCCCTGGGGCTTCCATTTGCCCTCGATGAGAAAACAAGCTCAGATTTAATTTGAAACCAAATCCATAGTATGCTTCTTGCTGTTACAGAAAAGACAGAAAGCTCCAGAATATCTAGAATAACACAGATCCAAACTGCTTTATGTTCACAGTTGCTTGATTTTGGAGGTGAGGCTGACTCAGGACTTTCTGTGCTTCACTTGGCAAACTCCATCAGCTTTTTCCAGTCGGGCTGTGCCTCGTGCCTCAGCCTCTGAATATTTGTGTGCTTCAGACACTCCAGACATACATCCCTGCAATGAAGATCATAGGTAGGACACATGGTTATTTGTTTCTTTTCCACCTGGAAAAATATTTTCCTTTTGTATAGTTCAATGTCATCGAAATAAACAGTCACTGGTTTTTTGGGTCATTTTAAAACGCAGGTTGACCCTGCAGACAGTGCAGCACACGGCATTCAATGGTTAAGCTGTCCATTTGGCTCCATCCAAGCACCATGGCCTTGAAATGAAGATGTTACACCACTGCATAAACTCACTGCAGAGAAATAAGACCAATTCTAGTTACTGGATTTAACAGATTATGTTTACAAAGTAGCTGTTTGATTCTTTTCATTTCTTGTCATATCCTATTTCATTTGAACTTGATATCCTATTTTTTAAGAGAACTTTAATGACTGCGACACAGTATCTCATTAGCCTATAAAAAAAAAAAAGCCCAACAAAAAAGTTTGCACCTTATTGTCAACTGTCATGAAAGAACTTGCAGACAGAGCAGGAAAGTGCAGTCAGGTTCAGGAACCTGATGAGGAATACACAGAAATGTTAAATAAATTATTACTTATTTATTATTAAAAATAACAGTCACACTTCTATAGCTCCTCTCAGATAATGAGCTCAAAGCCATTTATAATTAATTTCACAACCCCATGTAGGTGAAGGAACTGTGCCACCTTGTTTTTTTCAGCAAAGAGCTGAGACATCGAGAAGCGAAGTGTTTAAAGTCATGTAGATCCCTCCCTTGACCAGCACCAGGGAGTTTTTCCCAAAGGGCACTCCACCAGGGAAGTAAGGTGGGCAGGCATCCCCCTTGGTTGTCCAGGTTTTAAGCTCCTGGAACTGGGGCAGTCTGTCTGTCCTGGATTTGGCTGGAGTCTGGCCCAATAGGGTCTTCAGGTTTGCCCATGGAGGCACTGACCCCGCATCCCTGACTCCGTGGGCTGCTCAACTCATCGTCATCCCAAAAACGGAGGTTGCCAAAAAGATGTCTCGCAGTGCAAGGCTGTGACAGGGCGCTGAGGGCTCCTGTCACTGTTGTTGAAGCCTGAAAAACTGTAATGCTGCACAGAGGAGGGGAAAAAAAAAAAGGCCACACCGCACAAATGCTGATTTAACTCATGGATGGAGGAGCTGCGACTGCCGAGACCGGGAGCTGCTCTGCCACGTGCGGATGGGGGGCAGCGGGGCAGGACTTGTCCCATCTGCTGACATACAGCGAGGAAAGCCTTCGTCTGCTGCTGAACCCAAGGAAAAAATTAAAATCCTGCCCTAAATGATTTTCTAACATGGTATATTCCCCACCGCCCCCCCAAAAAAAAAAGCACCATGACATTTACTGGCACACTGACAACAACATGAATGTTACACATAACACAACCGAGTATTTTATCAGAGCTGAAGTCAACTGTGCAGCCCAGATTACTTCCACTTTTGTAGACTGCGTTGCAGAGAGTGCTGTGGGAAGCAGTATTTTGGGAAATGGCATGGTTAGAGAATCTGAGCCCCACAAACCCAGGAGAGCGTGACTTGCCCTCCTGTCCCCTGCGCTGCTTGGGTTTGCAAATGGCAGATGTTCCTTTTTCCCAGCTTTCAGCCTTATCTTCTTTCTCATTGTCAGCTGAGTGAAATTGTGCTGTACCTGTGCTATCCTGTGACCGTGTTCCTTATCGAAACCACACAACTAAATATTTCCTTACATTATCTTCCTTGCCCAGATGAAGGTACGCTGAGCTCGGTACCTTCTGCACCTCCTCACTGCATCGCCCAGGGAGCAGCAGTGAGCTCCTGGAGGCAGAAGATGCTATTTTTGGTTCGGTACTTTAAATGTGTATCTTTTTTTCCCTCTTCCTAAAATTGTGTTTCATGTTTCAAAGAGGCAATGAATTTCTGCATTTAAAACACTTGCCCAGAAAGCCGTGGGCTTTCTTGGTAAAGAGACAGGTAGGAAGAACCTGTTCCATTTCAAATCTCTGAAAATATAGATCCTGACAAATTATTATTGCTTCCTTCTCATTTTGCTTTTATTTAAGCTGTCCCGGAGTCTCTTTGTGCCTGTGTTGGGTAAGAGATGTGTGGAAGTTGCCTCCAGCTTTGGGCTGTGAAGGGTCCAGGGAGTGTCAGGCAAAAGGATGATTGTGATGAACACCCACCTTCCAGGGCCGGGGGGCTTCCTCCAGGAGGTGAGATCCAGATGGTGAAAAACAGGTGATTTGCTATTCAGATAGCGACAGAAAGGCTGCCAGGACTCCAGCTGGTGATGGATGAACTCCAGTTCTCACAAGGGTTTGCGTGCTTCGTGACCGTGAGTTTTAGCTACACTCAATAGACAGTTTCCTTCCTCAAAGCACCATCCTTTTCATAGGAAATATTTTCTTAGCTCTTGTCCTGCAGCCTTCTGCTGACTTAGGGGTTAAATATGCTACAAAACCTGCCCATTAAAAGGACTATGTGAAGATTTAATTAGTATTGTGATAGTCTTAATAATCTGGTGAACAGTTGACTCCAATCTCTGTGTGTATGGGGAAGATGATGAAGAGAGGAAATCTGTGACGAGTAATGGCCGTATGAATAATTTATTTGACACAAAACTATTTTGTATCTTGACAAAAATCTTGTATCCCTATGAAAGCAGAAGCTCCTGAGGCAGTGCAGTTTGCCTCTAGGGCAATATGCTTTTTTTCTTATCGTCACTTCTCATTTTCTAGCAACAATCTTATTTACTCTATCAGAATTCATCATTAATAATCACTTGTCAGGAGGGTTCTGACTCTGCCAGTAATTATTTTGCCATTCTGCATTACACGTTTCCAGAGTGAAGAACAGACTATATATTCTATATTTTGTAATACAGATACGGCAAGAAAACATTTATGTTTCTGTGAATAAGCAGAATGGATGTAAGATCTGAACAGCAGAATGATGTACAGATTTGGGATTTGATTGCATTTTTACCAAGTGAAAAATGACATTAGGATTAGAAGGGAAACATTTACTGAAAATAAGAAAAGGTTACCTCAACTTTTTTTGTAGTTACAAGATGGTATTCAAAAGAGGTATTTTTATACCCATTAGGGAGCCATCCAGGGTTTATGCAGATTTGACATTTTCTTCTTTCTTCTCTATTTGTGTCTGGAGCCCAGGGTGAACAGCCTCCTTTTTGTTTGCTCTCTCTAAATATCTTTGTCTGGGCAGCTGTTGATTCAGGCCCTGTGAATAAATAAAATGAAGAGGACCTCCTGCATGATTTATAAAGAAATGCTATTTTCTGATCCCCGACTTGCCATTTTGTGGTGTTGGCATTATCTTTCTTAGACAAACAAATGGCCTCTTGTCCCTCCTCACGAACATATTAGCTTTCCACTTGCCAAAGCTGCAGCAAGTGAACTTTTCTGACATTAATGGGAGGTGACGGCGGGCGAGGGAAGATGCTGCCTTTGTCCAAGAGGAGGAGAAGCGCTGTGAGCCCAGCGCGCCCGCAGCGCTCCGGCTTCCTGCACGGCTTTTATTCTCCCAGAGCTTGCGAGTGTTACTGGGGGAAATCAAAGACAAAATCCTTTAAGAGTTCAGTCCTGTCACCCCCCCTGCACGCTGCCTCTCATCATCGCTTAAGGAGGACTATTCATGCAAAAAACCACAGTGCTCACCAGGTGTAAGCATTGAAAAAGGGGGTCAGCTGACAGAAAATGCATTAACTTATAATAATAATACCGACAAGAATCCCATTAGCCTTATTTTACGCATATGGAGGCATGGAAAAGCACAGTGTGTTGAAGCTAGGAGCACCAGCTGGGCCTGGAGCTTGCGGGGTCCCCTTTCCAGGTCTCTCTTCTAATGACTAGACCAAATTGCATGATCCCAACATACGACTGCTACGTGATATTCTTTATTAAGTGTGACTGTAACTTGTCAAGAGAGCCTCACACAGCTCTTTGAGGTTCAGGTACCTTCACTGATCCTCAGTTGTATTTGCGCTGCCTCTTGAGGAGCACCAGGCAGTTTGGATGAACGTTCCTCAACCGGCAGCTCAGTGGCTGTGTTTGTATGACCAAGCCCACCCAAGCCCTTTTTCACATCCCATTAGCACATTTGAAGGCTACCATGCCTACCTGTGCCTTGTACCAATGTTTCAGCTCCCGTTTGGACAGTCCAAGTCTGGAGAGGAAGGAGGGGAAAAGGACAAAATCGTAGAGACAATATGCCACTCCACTCTGCAATGATAGGAAATGTTGGAGACCGAAAGAGGCTGGTTATTTTAAGGCTGAAAGTGCTAAGAGTATCAGAAAAAGTGCTGAGCATCTTCAGCATCTGTTGCCCTCAGCAGGAGCAGAGACTCTCAGCTTCTCTCAGCTGACACTAAGCACTCACCAGGATCACCCCGTTAATGCGCTCAGACAAATCCATGCTCCTTGGTTGGCACAGGGCAAGGAGACATGAGAGCTGCTGAACAGCAAGTGGAATGGACACGGTGGCTTCACCAGCTGTGGAAGGTGCCTACGTTTTTATTTAAATCATACATACAAACATGCTTGCTGAAGAACAGTACTCCACGGCTATAAAAGCTGAACGATGTGTTGAAGCTCCACTCTCCAGGGCTTATGTGGATTGTGGGGGCTCCCTGGCAGGGCAGCTGCTCCATCAGTCCCCCCTCTCTGCCCCATGCTGTGGGACAGCCACCACAGAAGCTCCTGCTGATGGGGAAAGGGCTCACTGCAGCAGCCAGAGGGAGCGTGTGTGTGGCAGGAGAGCAAATGGGTACATCAGGAATCTTCGCTGTGACAATTTGTTTTCAATAATCTCTTTAGAGCTTCCTATTCCCCTTTGCATATTCTTCAATAGTTGAAATCAGAAAGAAACTTTCACGTCCTCTCGCTGATCCAGGAGATATTTGGTGGAGTAGTGTTGTTATCAGCTGACTTCTGTTCAGACCCACCTGCTGCTTTACCTTCCTCCAACACCATCCAGGAGTTTAGTCAACACAGTTTCTACTCACCTGCCCTGTGCTGATCCTAGAATGAGAACATGGCCCATGTGTAACTGCTCAAAACACGCTCCACCCCTTTCACGCTCCACCCCTTTCACGCTCCATTCCTTACACGCTCCATCACTCTATCTCCTGCCACATGGCACCTCCAGAAATTCTCCTTGCTCCAGCAGGAGCCCAACGTACCTGTCTATGTGTCTGCAACTTCCCTTAGTCAAGAGACTATTTGATAGAATATGGAAATGACTCATGGGGATGACACCTAACACGGTGATCAAGACACAATCTGTGAACTTGGCAGTCCTATGTCCTATTTTCAGTAAAATCCTTTTCTTCCTTTATTCTCTCAGTCCTTTCCAATACGATTTATGATCTTTTTTCCCCCAGCACCCCTACAGCATGGTGCCATGTTAAGATCCTTTCTCCCCAGCATCACTTCCTCCATGGTTCTTAGCTGCTTGTTGGTGTGACACGTTCCCTGGCTGCCACTGGCTTGTGTTTGACTGTCTGCTGTCACGCAGGGCTACATAAGCAAAGTTCTTGCTACTGGTGCAGACCTTTTGCCTTATCTGGGTCCCTTTGTGCCAGGTCCAGCATGGCAGGGCCATGATGGTGATGTGAGCTCATGTGTAGGAGCACAAGATACCCTTGGGCAACATAAGCTCCCCTGTACGGTACAGATACACAACCTTGTGCTTGTCCAGGGACCGGCCATACCATCTGAAGCTGGTGGGCTGGCCACCAACGGATCCAGCTTTCTGTTTGTGACACGCAGGTAGGGTGCTGTAAATGCAGAGCGAAGGAGCGCTGCTGGAGACGGGTCTGAAAGGTGTCCAAATAGCATGTCTCATGCTTCGCAGGGGCGATTCGACAGGACTGCTAGGAACATCTCAGGGGAGATTATTCTAAGCAATCCCTATTGTCAGCATACATCTTAGGAACTGCAGAGATTTAAAACGTTCTGGAGTTTCCAGTGTGTTAGAGCAGGAGGCAGTGGAGGTAAATAAAAGTAAATACCGCTCATGTCTACTGTTGCGATCTTCTCCTACACCTCCAGAACACAGGAAGAGGACATCAGATTAAATGCAGGCTGGAAAACAATGAAATTCCTGTTAGTCAGCATGATCAACTAAATGAAATTTAATTTGCTTTCCAAATGTGCTCACAGGACAAACCCCAAGGATCCAGCTGACAAGTCCAGCCAAAACGGACTGTTCTGCGTTTCCCTCCAAGCAAATGGCAAATCTGAACCAGTTCCAGAATTGTTGGTGGCTGTGTGGCAAAGCTGGCCTGACCTGGTGACGGCTCGAGCGGATGGAGCTGGAGCTTGTCCGAGGAACGCATTTCTTTGGGAAAAACTGGGCTCGCAGAGTGGGCAGCTGGAGGAGGAAAGGAATGCTTTTGGGGTCATACAGACCAAACTGCCTGGAAACAGAACATGAAGTCACAGAGAGTGCAAGTGCAGCGTGGCAGGATGAACATATCCTCAGAGAAAAGATGAAACTAGGTCATAAAAGCTGAGAAAAGAGGAGAAACCACACTTCTTACTCGTTAGCGATTCCTAGGTTGCTTGGTAGCTCAGATCAAGCGACTGATGCAGAGATGGATTTCACAGTGATCAGAATGATTCCTTTTTTCAGCTCACTTAAGAAAAAAAAACTTAGATTTTGCAAGCCTTATTCCAGAAACTAAAGGTATTTCTTACACCAGCTGTCACGTGCCAGCCTGCCCCAGCCACACAGCCGGGGCTGTAACTCCCAGGAAAGGTCACAGCTCCTTTTCCTTATCTCACTGGCAGCAGCGTGCCAGCCAAGGGAAGTGGCAACAGCCCCCCCAGCCTTTGGGAGCCCTGGGGCACCCACATCTTCTCAGTAACTTTCTTTTAAAGGTAAGACAAGCCTTAAAACCATGTCCTGGGCTGTCTGTTGAGGTTATCATCAAACGTATCTTTAGCTGCTTAAAGCTTAATCAAAACCTGACTGGAGATGCTGTATTCGTCCTGAAACTTATCCATGTAGGAGAGCAGCTCTGGCTGTGGTTGGGAGCACCACAAGGTGGTTGGTTTCTTCTTGCCTGGTGGGATGTGCTCAGCCTGAGAGTTCTCTCGTTTCTCAGCAGCTATGAGGGGCTACCGTATCTCCCGTTTCTCTGCTGTGAGCAGTTTCATCACCTAAGTAGAGATGAAAACATTGGAACAAAACCCTGAAATCAGGATTGATGACAAAAGTTGTTCTGCTATAGGTATTGTCAAGAGCTGGGAAGCCCACCAGCGACTGCCTGCTGCTGACACGTGTGGGAAAAAGAGCACAAAAATCATTGGCTTGTGTTACAGCACAGAAGAGTCGACAAACATAACAAACTATGAAGTTACAGGTGATGACAGGACATGATTCATGGGCTACCCCAAGAAACAACTCTCCTTCCTCTTCAAAATCAAGTATCTGTCATTACACAGGGTTTTTTTTCAAGTTTTTTTAAGTTTTGATCTAACAGGAAAGAGATCTGTTCTGGTGGTGGGTCTTTTTTTTTTTTGTTTTTAAAGGCATTAGAGCATCTGAAGCTTCAGCTGAATTGGAACCATTTTCTGAGTTTGCTGAGCATGTCTAACTTATTCTTTAAAGATGATATATTCAGGTAGACAGTATGAGACTTGTTACATAATGCCAGGGGTTTGAAAGTTCCTGAGCTTTGCTTGCAATGGCTTAAAAATGCATCTGTTTAACACACATACACACATCTGCTAATAAAGATAGTAAAATTATCATAGGTGTGGCTGTAAAATATAAATTAGCTCAGTCATTTATACATAGCCACATTACGTTTCTTTACCATTAATTTTCTATATTTTGCAAATATACGTCTACCCCTGCAAAATAGGATCTCCCATTTCACCCACCTTTCCCAGTGTTCAGTTAGACCGGGATCTACGGAACTCTTGGAGCATTATTTCCATCACTGTCTACGGCTGCAGCTTGATTTGAACATACAGGTTATCTGTGGATGCCTCGCACAGTGATGATATCGCTGTATTAAACTGCAGAGATTTTGGTATATGACCTTGGCATGGCTTGTGGTCCTCTGCTTATTAGCCTGCCTTCTCAGGCTTTATGGTGGATTTCAAATCTTGCGTTCATCCAAGTAGTTATCATTTAATATCATAATAAATAAATGCTTGGTAATAACACAGCATTTTAAGACTATCTCTTAGACATTGCAGGATTGCAGGCAGAAGTCAGAAGCTCTTCAAGTTTTTCTACTGGGCCTCCCACACCAGTATCTCTGGAAGAACCAATAATTACACCCTTAAAAGCTAGGACAGATACATGCATCTGTTTTTGTTCTACCTGTTAAAAACAAAAAATCAATGACTACATATTTTAGATTGTGGTTTTATCTGAATTCTGAACTGTTGGCTTATGGTAATTCACAGGAATAAAAATAGTCAAGGGTTATGTTCCTAAATTAGCTTTTGTGTGGTGTCTTGTATACAAATAGACCGGAGCGTCTTGATCGACAGTTTCATGACCCTTGGTTAGGACGATCTAAATTTATTGTATGTAAGGGTTAATTAGTTAATATGCGTAATAGCTTTAAAGGTGCTTGGCATTATTACAGGATATAGACTTGGCAAAACACGGAACTGATGTAGTATAAAAAAATACCAAAGCTAAAATATAAAATCTTGGTAGTTACTTTACGGCTATGTAAACTGAACAAGTTGAATATGAGATGAAATTGCTGGTGTGGTCTACTTGCTGGAACCAAGTTTCCTGGCTCTAAATGAGTTTGCCCTTTCCACAGCGCTGAGCAAGGTTTGCATCCTGCTGTTTCTTTGTGAATCTCATTTCCAGTGGCTTCAAGACTTAACTTTGAAGAAGTATAATCAGTTTCACTGGCAATACCTGTCAAAAAGCAAACAGGAAAATGGGGGGAAAACCCCACAGTTTTATGTGCTGACACATTCACAGACACAAGGAAGCACACTGCATTTCATGTTGGGAAGAGAGCTGTTTACTACAAACTCATTGCTTTGAGATTTTTTTATTTTTTTACATATTCTATACAGATCCAACTAGGGAGTCTGTTTCAGCTAAACCTTTATGACCCTTTGGTAAACTCAAACATGAGAAGGGAGGAGGTTGTACACTAAGCAATTGCTGTGACCGACCAGCAGGAAGGAGAAGGTAAACGCAGTACCTGGACAGGAGCATTCAGCGTAACACAGGGTACGGTTACTTGAGAGCTTTGCAATAAAAGCTGCTTTCTCTGGTGACACCCCACCTCCCAGATTTAACCTTCTTACAGATGCTTCTGAGCACTCCCAGCTCCTGAACACTCCTAAGCTCTGGAAACGTGAACAGGAAAGTTAGTAACAGGACTGTCTTACCAGCAGAGGAATTCAAATGCTACGGGAGAGTGACTGGAGACACAAGTCTCTCTATGACTTGAATATCAGGGGTTCTTGGGTTTTACTTCATTCATCTTCGAAGGCACAAAGAGAAAGTTTGGGTTTTACTTATAAAGAAAGGGGCATTTTGCATTCCACATCCGCCATCTGCTTGCTTCTTCCTGCCGATGGCTGGGATATCAGTGAGATACTGCTCTGCAGCCCGCAGGGCTCGGCCGTGCAGAATGACAACCTGTGTACACATGGGCATCTCCTGGGAACTGGTGGTCTGCAGCAGCCCCAGACCTTAAATAAATTCCAACAAGCGGAGAAAATTGTGAGAGCTGCCCCTTGTCCTGGCCCTCTGATGAGAGCTCACCCTTTGAGTCTGATCCCATGGCTTTCTACATGGCTGTGTGCAATATGTTTCTCATCTGGAAACATGCCAAAATGGCAATTCCTCTGGATTAGGCGAGGAACAGGGTAGGATCTCACAAAACCTTTTCTTCAGCTTATTTTGGTTTAGTGCAGGGTAGGCAGCTGCTTTTCCCCTGCGCTCACCTTGAGCTGGTTTTTGCCCTGCATTCGGGGCTGCCCAGCTCCGTCCTCGCTGAAGGGGCAGAGATGAGACCTGCCCCTAAGTTTTCACAGCAGCTGCTTCTTGCTGTTTGGAGTAAAATGGCATGTCCTCATTTAGACAAGTGGGTTGGTGTCAAAGGCTTTTTCTAAGCTCTCTCTGTTACACTCTCTATGGTGGGGGAACAGTGTATTTGGTCAAAAATAACCATCACAGATGCCAGTGATAGCTCTGGTGACAGAGGCAAAGCAGGTATTGCCTAAAGGAGGCAAAGTGGCCATGGTCCTGCTCCTCATGGTGGTTCAGCTGCTGGTGCTGGCGTATAAAGAGTACCCACTGGTTGGGGGGCAGGTAAAGGAGGGGCACGTGAATGAACTTGAAATCACCTGTCAGAAAGACATCAAACTTACGGTAGTGAGAATGACTAAATACAAATCTTTTCACGGAAGATGCTGGAGCTTTTTGGTACCAAAACTTGCTGCTGCTCTGGCAGGCGATTACTAGTTAAGCACAAAGCAGGTTCATTAAAAAGAGCTCCTGGTTTAAAATGTTTGGCCATTTACACTGAATGACCCCAAAAGCCTACAAAGACAGGAAGCAAGCAAAGAGAAAAAACCACCAGCAGCAGCAACAACAAAACGGGCTCATTATCCAAAGCCTCACAGAGACTGAACTGGCACCTAATGGCAAACGGCTCCCGTCCTCCCCACACAACCTCAGAGGGTGCTTTTTGCAGCCAAAATGATCCACAGCCTTTAACTGTGAGTTCTGATTCATTTCAGCCACAGTTTTGTGGCTGGTGCTGTGGCTACAACATCTTGCAAAACAATCAAAATCTATTAATAACCTAACCCTTCACTATCAATTTTTAAATGGATTCACCCACCAACAAGACCCCAGCAAGAGGGCTAGTCAAAAGACGGGCTGGAGTTGGTGGTAACAGACATAAACTGGACAGACCTCTCCTGCAGAGACGTAGGAACTTCCAGACCTCGCAGCAATCCGCTCTGAGCTTCCTTCCAGGCAGCATTGCTGGGGATGCCTTCTCCCCTGGAGATTAAAACATGGTTTGTGTTGTTTTTTTTCATTGTGTTTCTACTCCCAAGGGGCAACCTGGCCTAGTGGGAGGTGTCCCTGCCCTTGGCAGGGGGTTGGAACTCAATGATCTTTAAGGCCCCTTCCAACCCGAACCACTCTATGATAAATGCTGGCTGGACGTAGCTGGGGCTGGGCTAGAGGGGGAAATGATTTCTCTGGTATCGAAACGCTGCCTGCAATATTAAGGTCACACCGTCCTAACGTGATCCTGCCCCAGAGATGACTACAGATTCTGATGCATCGTGTTGTGCGTCGTCGTCCTCAATTAACTGAGGGCGGTTTGCCCCAGGGCCTGCCGATTCATCTGTTCGCTGGAGCTCGCCCCGAGTTAACAGACAGCAAAATCGAAAGATTCTTCCACGACAAACAGCCTGCTCATTCATCTGTTGTTTCACTGCGGTGCTGTTCTCATCACCACGTTTGATTTAATTTGTACATGCGCTAGTCGTGAAAACAATACCAGTGTACCCTTGCTTTGGGGCATGAAAGGTCAACAAAGCGAAGAGCCGCTGCCTTTTGGGGCAATCAAAATATACCGTGTAAGATAAATTTGGAATGGCTTGCAGATGCTGCACACTAGGGAGCTAAAAAGGTTTTAATCCTTATTTAAAACTTTGTATGTTTGTGTGGGGGATGGTTGGTTTTTTTGTAATATATTTGCACAAGCATCTTGTGTAAAGAATTCCTCTTCCCTTTCAATCTCCACACATCCCCCAATATTAAAAGAATAATCACATCAGACCCATGTTCTAAGGAACACTCTTTGCTAAAGGGTTACTCAGATCATTAACTTGAGCAGCGATCTCAGTAAGAGGGATCTTATAAGGATGTATGAGAAACCACGAAGCTGCAACTTCAGTTTTTACGCCAGCATAGCATTACTAGTTTCTGTTCCGGTCCATGTAGAAATAATCTTATTTACTATGCAATTTTAAAAATACTTTTGAGTTAATAATATGACATTCAAAAGTTCTCAACAGTTGCATTTAAACTGCTAAGGCAAACATTTTCTTTTCTGGTATCTTCCTAAGTTTAGCCCTGTCAACTGGAAAGATATAAGTGCAGTAAACCAAAGGATGGAACTTCCCTATAAATTCTTCATTTTTAGCAGAAAGTAAAATCTTATTTAGCTAAGGAAAATTACTGATAACTACGGCGCTCTCTTAATTAGTTTGTGACAAATTTCTGACAATATAAAGATTAACGTGGAAAAAATAAAATTTCCATTACGGATGCTGCATCTCTTCGGCCAATAACGCTTCTGCATTTCCCGACGTGGTGTGACACCTGCTAATGACAGCGTTTCTAACTGTCACCTACAGACCGCTCTGGGGGGGAGCCTGGGGGTGAACTTCTCCAAGCTCCCCAGCATCTGCCTTCACCAGCTGCAACAGCCACACAAAGATTAGGGTGGGGAAGTAACAAATAGTACAAAAGAAGACATAATATCCATCAGCATGTCTAGGGTTGCTCCCTAAAGCGAGATAATCCCTTAATACATCAGAGAAACGTGAAAAGAATTTTAAGGCCTGTTTCAGGATTTGCCATTTCAGAACGCCTTAACATCCCGCATTTCTAAAAGGTCTTTTAAAAAGGTCACGTTGGGAAATCATGCAAATTTATCCCTTTTATTTAGAACACAAAGACATATGACAGAGAGAAGTCTTTGTTTGTTGCTATTCATAGTATTCTTGCAGTTAAGGTGATCCAAATATTTATTTAGCAACGGGGTTATATGGCAGCACAGGTAACCACCCAATCAATGCCTTGTTCTCAATTATTAGTACTTAACTCCGCAAGTTCTAAATAGCCTTTTCTCTCACTGAGGCCAAGAATAAACTCTCTCCTGGCAAGAGAGGAACACATATATTGATGCTGTTTTGTACCAGTTCTGTGGAGTCTTTCAAAAAACGTTAAGATCACTGACTCTAGTTTTCATGGCAATAAGGATGTAATTTTAACTTACAGAAACGAACAAGACAAACCATAAAAACTGGAATTCATTTAATTCATACAGTACAACAAGGAATATAAGAACTTCTGCTTTATATGTGTATTGTAAACTCTTTTTAAGTAGTTTAGTTTTAAAACTTAACATTCAGTAAGAAAGTATACAATCAAAAGCCAAGTTTGAAGACCAGTTACCTGTTGGTCAGATAGGAATATTTAAAAATACTTTTTTCCTGCAAAGAAGTAAGAAAAAAAATCTTTTAAAATATTCATTAATATTATGTGGAGACTTACTTGCTCATATACTAGACGACTATTTCAAAGCTGTCACACTCGCAGCATCCTGCCATTCCCGTAATCTCTCCTGTACGTAGCTGCAACGCGTTCTGGCTGCATTTTAATAAGTGACGTGTTTTAAGATGACAGAAACTAATTGGGACTCTTAAACCTTTCCTGCTACTCCAAGCAACACAGGCTTTGCCACAGGAATGCATTAAGTACAGTTTATCTACTTTGAGCTAGTATTTTCAAAAGATGCATGGGACGTTCACACTGGCTGTTTTTACATAAGAAAAAATACGGTCATCAGAGCATGGCAAAGTGGTGTTTTAACTGTTTGATGAGCTGCTGTGTATCAACATGGCCTGGAAATGCTTCCTCGGACTTCTGAGCGGCTGTGTAACTCCTCTGAAGATCTCCAATCTGTAAGAAACACACAAACTAATATTGTAAATCCAAGCACTGATGTGTTTGCATCGTGTATTCTGTGCAGGATGTTTCTGATGCTCACAGATGTTTAAACTTCGCTGGTACCGAGAATGAACAAATAAACCAGAGTCAGTGTGGAGGCTTTTGAACTCAAGGTTATTTCCCCCTTACATACATCAAGGGATGAGAAGAAAAAGACAGAAATGGGAGGGATGCTTCAAGACAATAACTCTATATCCCATTCCACCTGATTTCTTGGAAAATGGACAATGCCCAGTGCTTGAAGTAAGGAGGAATAAAAAAATGGATGATTTGCTTTAAAATTCCATACAAGTGTTGTATATACAGTCAAAACAACCAATCAGGCATATGTAAAAGCCGCAACTCCATGTGATTTCCTGCTTCCTCTCAGAGAGGCACAGCAGTGTTCAAAGTGCTGCTAAAGTGTGCAAGTGTGCTTCCACATTGTTCCCGACCTTATTTTATCCTAAATAGCCATCACTTTTGGCAAGGAAGAAGTGTACGTAAAGCTCCTGGGTGGAAAGGAAGAAGCCATGGAAAGCGTCAGCAGGAGGCCTCTGTTGCCTGTGCATTTGTCAACACTGAGCTTCAGTGTAGCAAAAATTCTCTGAAGGGGAGGAAAGCAGAGTCCTGGCCAGAGAAGTTAGGTTTGTAAACCATGGCCTTACACCGAATCTAAGGATTGCGTTACCCACTACAGCAACAGCTACTGATCTGGCCATTTGTCTTCTCCCACAGCCCACGCAGGTTCTTTGTGCAAATGCCACGTAACAAGACATTTGCAGACTAGGATTTACTCCTTAATCGGCAAGCACAGAATGCAATTATTCAAAACCATCTTGTTTCACAATGGAGAGGATACGCTTACAAATTAATGGGTTGCTCTCTCCTTGACGCAATGTACTTCAGTATCCGTAGGAGTTGGGCTGCCCACACAACATAGACTCATAACAGAATCCTGAAGGTGTAGGCACAAGCAAAGGAGCAATTTTTTCTTGTGAAAAATATAAGGACGTGTACAAGTTTCTCCTTATTAACAGGAACGTCGGGCACACTGTTAATTCAGTGGCTGAGACACTCTGTATGAAAGAAATTAGCACACAAAATTGAAAGGCTGTAAAGCTAAAGCACAGACTTTCCTTTTGAGATCACTGAGATCATGGGATGAATAAATTATATTCTTTCTATAATTACTGATAAACCATATGATACTCTTTCACTTCACATTCTGAAAAAGCCAGTGATGGTAGATGGAATTTTTAACACATTGTTCATCTTCTGGGCATTTGGAAAATTATAAAGTTCCTTTATAGGTAGTTGGCCTCACTTGCTCTCAAAAGCAAACATTTGAATGGCTACTTCTGCACACAAAGCTTCTGGGTATTAAAACAGAAATATAACTTCAGTTTTCCCTGAGTTTATGTACTCTGTATTCTTTTATCTTACCTATTTTGAATTCTTGGTAATAACAGTAAAAACCAACTGCCCCACCAAGGCTCAATTTTTAGGTTACAAGAACAGGATGGTGCATTACCTTCTCTGAGAGTATTGCAAAATTGAAATGGGGCTCATACATATGAGGTGCTAAAGCTGAAGCAGTTTGCAGCAAAGCTCTTGCCTACGTAGAGAAAGAAAAAAAAACAACATAGTGAAATCTGTGAGGGAGGGAGAATAACAAGAATTGAATGCAATTTTCATTATTCTGAAATCATCCTGTGTTTTCTTTACTAGGCCTTTACCAAGAAAGCCATATTCAACTATGTACGAGTTACACCAATAGCATATTTAGACAAAATACAGTTAAATAGCATTGAAATTAATAAGACTTTTGGTTAAGTCAGAAAAAACATTTTGGGACTTACTCAATTACGCAACTCACTTCTAAATACTGAACAGAATATATTATTTTTTTAAAAAAAAGGATTTAAAGTCCCATCCCACTGTATTTATCTGTTGTCTCTGACAGCGCTGTCTTAAGCATCCCTGAAAACCTAAATTTTATCATAAAAATGAGTTTTAACACCCAAAAATGTTAATAAAATTAACTCTTTTTTTCTGACTTGCAAAATAATAGCATTAAAAACCAATGGAAAACTAAGTAACAGAGCGTGCACTTTCATGCTATAAATCCAACACAAAAATTAACTTCCGAATACTTTTACTAAAAAATGGAGAACTTTGGGGGAAAAACCCTGATTGTTTAAAAACAAAAGTATTTGTAAACTGTTTGGGAAGGCAGAGTCAAGAACTTAATAAAACTCCCTAAATCTGACAACTCTGGGTACATGCAACAGTACTTATGAAAGAACATTGTGAAATACAATAAAAACCAAGATAAGCAAAATATCTTCACACTTTTTATTCTTCTGTGCATAATTTTATTGCCATGATGATCCCAATTTTTAATTATGCATGTGATACAAGAAGGAAACAGAACGTTTTAAGCTAAAGGCTAAAATGGACAGGAAACAATTGATTATAACGGAAAGGCTCTGCAATGTTAATTATTAGCATGTGTATAAAAATGAATACATTTAATCCACTGTGCATGTCAATTATACATCTCAGCTCAGTACAAACTGGTGTACTCACATTAGATAAGATGAACCACCAAGCTTCCTGATGCAAAAGTATTTATCAGGAACCTGCTGCCTTGGGACAAAACTCTAAAGCAATCTCCTAGTTGAAAAAAATCTTTTAAGAGCGAACCTGATTGCTATCTTCTGCCACCCAACAGAAGTTTATTATCTACATTTATAAACTGAATATATAGTCAGAGATGTAATTTAAGTGACAGAGTAATGTGTTTTGTTTTGGGTATCGATTTAGAAAAACGATCTCAACAACTGCAGAGCCACTGTAAACCTTGCTTTTGTCTTTGATGAACCATTTGGATATGCCAAAAATGAGCAGTTTAATGGGAGACGGCATAACAACGTAGGGGTTACACTGAAACACGCATAAAAGTTATCCATGTTTTCTCCCTGTAGTAGTAAGCTAGACGTTCATATGATGCCTCCACCTCAGGGAAATGACATGTTTCTTAGCTACATAAGGGCCAAAGGAAGCCACCAACCTGCTCAGTGTGACCTTTTTGCATTTCCAGCACAGCCAAGTTGTTATAAGCTTCCGCGTAGTCGTTATTGTTGACTAACGTTAGTTTGAAACACTGGTAAGCCAGATTCAGGTCTCCTATCCCCTAAAAGTAAGATTGCATTTTAATCTGGGAAAAGATTGGAAACAAAATGCATCTGGGTTGTTGTCTGGAGTATCTTTTCATCCATATGTCCTACCATTGAATACAAATTACAATAAAAACACGCTGATCAAAACCATATGGGCTTTCTTCCCAGACCCTCACATTTGCTTCTTATTCCTCTAGACAGAATTGTTTCTCTCCAGCACAAACTTCTACGCTCCAAGTGATAATCACTTCATCTAATTTAATTTTTAGATGACTTAAGTATCATCTAAAGACTACACTATCTGCTACCATCTATCATAGGGTAAGAAAAACAAGAGATGTCTCCAGAGGGGAAGTCATCTTGTTTCTCTGTCTCTACACAGGATTTTTTAAAAAATTACATATAAGCATGAATTTCTTTGGAATTTTGGAAAATTGGAATTTCTTCTCTTTTCTATGGAGCAGCTGACTACTCTTTAATGCTCTAGTGTTATGAGCCACACTGATACAAGTTAAACATTAAAAGTGACAAATGCTGAAAAATATAAGCACATCAGTTCAAATGTCAATGCTTTAGCCAGTATGAATCACTGTGCTTATCCTAACTGCAATACAATCAAGATGAAGAGTTTCTCTCTGACTTAAGTTCAATCATAACCAGCATTTGAAGACAACTCTTATTAGAAAGCTATCAAGAACTTTATTCAGTAACCTTATTCTGAGCAGCTACACAGAAATCTAACAACTTCTGGAAGAACATCTGCAAATATCAGCAATGAATACAAATTAGTGTAGAAATTAAACAAACGTTATCACACAATTGCACAATATTTCTATAGCTGCCTATAAGAGAGAAGAACATGCCTTCTCAACTATGACATACATAGTGCTTTAGTGTCTTCTACATGCTGCTCAATACATATTTTTATGACAACAAAATCGATCTAATGCTCCATGTCACATAGGTAACAGCTCAGAGAAAAACATCTTTAATTAAATTTTTTTGTCAAATTAGTTTGTATTGCAACAAAAGCCTTCAAGGGGTGGTACTTGTTGCAATTTTTTTAGAAAGAAGGGAAAATTAAAGACAGTGGGGAGGAAACATCTTTTAGCAGGAGGAAGCCGCATTCTCTGAAGATGTACAGAACTTTTTTATTTTGCTTTTTCCTCTCTAGTGAAGTTCAAATAAACCTTTCATCTGTACTGCACTTCATCCTGTACACTATTGGGTTTCATATTTCAAAGCAGGGCAATGAATCCTTCCTAGGTCCTCTTTCTCCAGTCTCTGTAAAATTGCATTTATTCAGAAATGTTGTTAATATTTTTCATACCACAGCCACGTGTCCCAAGTTGTACCACACATCTGCTGTCTCCTCCTCATTTTCAGCCAAAAACAGTGCACGTTCAAATGAAGAGAGTGTCATATCATATTGCTGGGCATAGAAGCAACAGAGGCCCAGATTGTTAAAAAGTTGGCAGTTATAAACACCCATCTGCAGGAGCCGTCTAGAATGAAATAAAATATTTGTTTATTTTTCTAGATTAATTTCAAAGAGGACTTCTATTCTAAATGACAAAGTTTTCTCCTTCTTTCTCTCTATTCTGAGAGGGTGCAATAACCAAGTGTTAGAGTCTTACACTTGGTAAAGGTTTCATAAAGGGCAGCGCAGGGCATTTTTGATTTTGATTAGCAGAATCAAAGCTCTGTTAAACAGCCTTCATGTAAATGAGGTAACTTCTGTCTTTTTCAACTGTCCCACGTGATCTGACTTTAAGACAGACCCGTACACGCTTTCTCTATATTCTTTTTCCAATCTCTCAACCTCAATCAAGCTGTAATTTGTTGCAGTTACTGTTTATAACTCTTCAGACTTCAATTTTTTGCTTGATTCCAATCTCTAATCAGTACATCTGGTATATGAATCTACATCAAGCTTACATTTGAAGCATAACTAAGACTTGATTCAAATGGATGTTGTTTAATGTATCTTTTAGAGTGGAGATATTTCATAAAAATTTTGTTGATTAATATTTATAGGAATAAAATATGCTAAGAGGGCCAGGGAAAAAAGAGGGATGGTGCCTGCGGTGTGACTGTGAGTTTCTGAACCTAAAGCATAAAATAGCTCGGGTCTGACAGAAATGAGATGGTGGTGCTTATGTGGACTTAATCTGCTCTTAGACTTAAGAACATGAGTCAGGCTCCTTTGCGCTCTGACTGTATTGGAGTAAAAAGCAAGTAGCAGCATTTAAATCTTTTTTTTGCTTTCAGCAAAACATAAGGGAACCCCAGCTCATGTTCAAGTAAGAGATTTTGTGGTCACAACTGCTTGTGACTTCAGGTGGAGTTTTTCAAAGACTGCTCTAAATACGATGTCCACGTGCCCTCTGAATGCAGCTGAAGTTGAGACTAAGGTCTAGTTGTTCTCAAACTGCCTCATGCTGTGAAAGATCATTTCTTGTTTATTAATCAAAAAATGACTGTTTTGATAATCTGTTCTGACACTACTGCATACTTCACATGTAATGATGACAAGGTTTTAAAAGAGAGCTGTAATTATCACTAGCCGAGAAGATACAGAAGTTGGAATGCTGATTTTATGCTGATACTTGTCGAAATGCTCAATCATCCTCCCATGCCAATCTCCTCATGTTCTTTTTTTGCTACAAGCATTACAAAAATAAACCCTTTATATTACCCTCCCACACATTTCCGTTCCCCCTCCCTCCCCACAAGTGTCGATACCTATAGAACCGCAGAGCTATTTCGGGCTGGTCTGAATAGAAATGGTTGCTGCCAATGCAGGCAATGGCTTCCACATGAGTATTATCTTGTTTTAAGACATCTTTATAGTACTCTGCAGCCAAGGAGATATTGTTCATTTCCTATACAATTGTAAAAAATTCAGATTAATTCTACTTTTTTTTTACTGATTTTTATCATAAGACTTAATTAAAATGTCGATCTACTGAGTGCTTTATCTATGCCCTGTACAGTACTTAACTGAGATTAATTATGTATGCTCTTAGAGTTCTCTGCTCCTACAATGCAACATCACTGATTGGCATCTTCACAAGCGACACACACATGCACGGGAAGAATGCATATTAATTTATCAGTGCTAGCTGTACCTGTCATTAACTCTATGCCATAGCTATAAAAAGAGATTTGGGGGGGTTTTTTTGGAAAGAGACAGGTCAGAAGTTTAGCATGTGCAATAAGCATTTGCTTGTGATACACAGTACTGTGAAGCTGGTTTCCCAGTATAGTAACATACAGTACATTTATTTCCCCAGTCAATGCCTCAATTACTTTCAATGCTTTTTACATCAATTCATTAATTGCTCTGAACTCAAATGAGAATATAACTGTGTATGAAGCATTATTACACGTCTTTGAAAACAGGAATCATGGATTTATTAGCAAAACTTGTACTAGCTAGGATATGCCAGTTAAGAGAATTATATTGTATAAAAATATATGCTTGGATGTATGCTACTTGGGAGGTGAATTAGGGTGAACTTATTGCTGTGAAAAACATCACACTCCTTCTGAGGACTGCAAGTCACCAGAGGACTACCCTTTATCAGAAGAAAATAAAAGATCAAAACACATTTCTGTGTTTGGAGAGGAGTGATTTCTACCTGTACCTGTACGTACACTGTGCGCTCAACATAACTACAGAATAAGCTTTTATTTAACCCCAGCAGCACACTTAGCTATGAAAAAACGTATTTCATGTGATTAAAAGAAACAGTACTTAAAGCAGTCCCTTTAAAAATAATGTTGTTTTTTTTTAAACCAAAAAAGGTCTACAACTCTTTCTACTGTCAAAAGGTAGCGTCAGAGAAGAAAGGCTCTGATTAAGGTGCCTGATGCATATATTCCACCTGTGCAGCCCTGTAATGAGGACAGCACTATGCTGCAGTACAAATCTTTGCTAATGAAGCTATAATCCTGCACTCAGGTGTCAGTGCAAAACTAGACTCTGTCAACTATATGCTGCTCTTTAATAATTCCTTAAAGGGTTATGCAATGCTATGTATGGTTCTGCAAAATATCCATATTAAAAACTGTTTAACAATTCAGAAAGAAAAGCCTCCAAAAATTATGCAGCTGTTTTCTTCCTTGCTGAAGGACAAAAAGGATTTAATATGAAAATGGATTAATGCTTCGGGGTTAGATGAGAATGATGAGAACACGAAAGAATGCCAAGTATGAATGTAGACCAAAAAGAAATAAATTCATGTGACTTTAAAACATTTTTTCTGGAATAGCGTCACTACCAACTTTCAGTGAAAAACAGTGTAAGTCCACTGTCTGACATGAAAATATACACTTTCAAAATACAAAATATATGTTTACCAAGCTGAAGTGAAACTACTTTAAAACTAATCCTACTTAAAATAACATATATTTCCAAAACAAAGAAACATTCACATTCCACTGTTCTCACTGGCTTAAGAAACTAAGAGTAAGACATAGTGGTAATAAGGACAACACTGATGAAGAGACTGTTTTGCTGTTGGATCCCTCTAGCAGGCTGCCAAGGACTCCAGCAGTTTTAGTACGACGAAACATATAAACTAGACTGAGCTACACAGACACTATCTGGACCACCTGACTTAACATGGACTTTGTTAAAGGGTCTACAGAATCTTACTTGTATGATTAACCATTTAAACAAATATACCTGCAAGGCTCCCCTGACATTAAATTTATATCTTTATGCAATGTTACCTGTTTTGCATTAGTGACACTGAAAATCAGCATAGTTAATTTTTGATGACCCTACAGCTACATTCAACTATTGGCTCTTTTTTTATTGCTCGGGCAGCTAACCTTGGCCACAGTAATAACTGCACAGTGAGTCCATACCTCATAGATTCTGGCAATTCCACAAATAAGAGTCACTTCTCCACGAAATCGATCTAAACCTTGCTTGAAAAGGTTCAAAGCTGTTACAGGCTGATCCAAGCGCACGTACACCTAGGCAAATAAAAAGTGTATATAAATGTCAAGTGTCTGACTTTTATACTTGTACTGCTGCTTAACAAGGGAGATAAATAAAAGGGATGACACCTCACTTTACAGAGTAAACCATAGTGATATAGTGAAGAACACTTGGAAAATAATGGAGTGAATACTGAATAAATCTCTGTAATGAAGATAAAATAGACTAATTAAGGTAATTAAATTTGTATGCATACCATCTAGACATTATTAATTCATCTGGACATTACTAATGAACCAAAAAAGTATCTTGTTATTTATTACCATACCAAAATGATATACTTTGACTCTGAGGTGAAGGTATCACCTTGAATATTTTCCTGTTTATCGTATTTTTAAAAACTTATGTTTAGGCTTGAAATAATTGGATCTTCAGGTTGATAGTGCTGGAATACCAAAATATTTTACTTAGTCAAGTAAGACTGCACCGCACAGAGCAGTGACACTTTCCAATTTCCTTCCTGCTCTGCCAACCTCCCCTGTCACAAACAATAAAAATCCCGTAGCAGAAAGAGGGCAGTTCGGTCTCTGTGATTTTGGCTTCCGTGTTGATTATGACAATGTGTGATGTGGATAACGTGTGAGAATTGAATGGAGGACATCCACGTGTCGATGGAGACCACCTCTGCAGCTGTAAAGCCCTCCTGCTGGGGGTATGGTAACCACAGCTACAGCAAAGGAAAAAGCCCCGCACACCGACTTTGGGAAACTAAATAGCTGGAGTGATTAATCTGTCTCTCACCAAGCAAAAAACTGTTTTGAGTGCTCCTGTTGGAGAAATATTACATTAAATAGTGCTAATACTTCATATGACTTAAAAAGGGAAAGAATCTGTGACTGGTATCCTGACACAAACATTTTGTGGGTCTATGTAAGAAAAATATCAATGTTAACACCGGAGAAACCTCTGAATACGTTTTTCTGCTTCTGCCCTTGACCTTCATGGACTTTTAAGAGCCAACAATAAAAATACTAATTAAAGTCCTAAGTTCTTTGTTTGTATTCCTATAGATATATACTGCTGTAGACATTTGCAATGAATTCTTTCCTATGACCACTCAAGTGACATTCTTAATTGTCAAAGAGCTGCTGACTGTGAGTGCCTTCCTAGTAATGGGACTGCCATTTCAAGTTGATCACTGGCAAAAAGAAAAGAAAAAAAAACAGGCAATTTTTTCCAGTCATTTTGCTAATGTCACTTGTGCTTCCTCTATTAAGCTAGAAAACTAATTCCTCCTCAAGAAAAGCAATAAAAGAGTGAGGGTTTGGGGGTTTTTGCGGGGTGTGGTACTTGGTAGACTAGAACTGCACTAATGATACCTCCAATGAATATGCTTTAAATCAACAGTTTATTCCTAATGCACTCTATCTGGGCAGGTTGCTGTATCTAAAACAGCCTTCACATAATTTGCTACAGTTTTCTTTTATAAACCACGAAGTATACTTTCTGATTAATGTCTGCATTAAATTTTTAACTTTAAATAATTGTCTCCACTGTGACTGTCATGGTCCTTATTTTCTTCTAGCAACAGTTTTCTACAACTAAATTACTCTCTAAACAGTTTCAGTGGAAAGTACAGAGATGAAGGAGAATACATGATTGTTGGGTATGACTTCTTAGTTAAGAAGAACATTGGATGGTTGCTTTACTCCTAACTATCCCATATGTAAGTGACGTGTACAATTTATCCTAAATATGTGTAGTAAGCCAGGGCATGCTGACACACTTACAAATAATTTTGTAGTTTTTTTGTTTCTGAGAGAAGATTTTAATTAGCTGTTGTTTTGTTGTTTGCTTGCTTTTTGACCTGACCTAGCTAGGAAGCACAGCTCTCTTCATATTCTTAGGGCAAAAAATGTGGAAAATGGAGGAGAGGAAACTCCACTAGAACCGCTCCTTTTTCATCTTTTTATGTTTGCTTATGAGTATTATTTCTGAGCATTATGACTCAAGTCTGCTCTGTTGCATCATCTGGAGGTGCACTCTAAAGATGCGCTCGCTACAGATCCTCTGTGTGAGTATTATGCTAAGGCAGCACAGCCACAGCACCCTACTACCTAATTCCCATACCCAGAGGCTATCACACTGTCCAACATCTCTGCAGACTGTAGAGCTGATGTCCAGATAAGTGGCAAAAGAAATTAGAAGACAGGTGAAACAATTTCCGTATGCTAACAGCTGCTTTGGGGAGACCTGCTCTTTAACAGTGCGACAGCTATAGACATTAAGTTTTAGATTCTAAATGCAGAATGGCTCCATTTTCTTTTTGGTATCTCTCTTATCTCTGGTAAAAATATCCCATTTCCAGTTCTTCTGGATCATGAAATACTTTGTAAGTTCTCAGCAGCCCCGACTTCTTTAAAGACTCTTTACTTTTTCAGTTTTCTTTTGGTCTTTTATCTTTCATAAATTACATTTCCAGGAAGAGTTAGCTTTAAGGAAAATATTTTAAAAAACCAAGATAGCTGTTGTAATAATGGATATAAACACAAAACTAACTGGTACTGTAGCATCGGTCTGTTTGCACAGAACTTGACACAATGCTATTTCTATTTTAATGGCTGCTTAACTCAAGTCTTACCTTTTCAGCGCTGTCAAACTGAGCTGTATCTCAGTGCCCTACTCTATTGCCTGTCCACCCACAGACACTCACTCATGTTGTGCGATGCTTTACGCTCGACCAAGCTGGTCTATGGAGTGGGAGGTGGAAGTTCAAATGCAACTCCTACTTGAGCTAGTAATGATGTCGGGGGGATGCATATCTCCTGTAATATCGGGAATCAACGAATCAATGTTTGTTAATCCAATTACTCTGCCAATTTAATCACTTTGTGTAGCTCATGTGTTTTGCAGAATGACTCCTGGTAGTGACAGAAATCCAGAATTACTAAGCTCAGTTGAGTAAACTAACCCCAACTGCTGTATTGAAGACAAGTCTCCAGATGGCAATGATTATCACTTAAATACAAAATGTAATTGCTGAAGAAATGTAAAGGTAAAGCAAGTATCACAATAAAAATATCTGAATTATCCACTAGTAGTGATGACTTCTGGATAGGCCTGCGACAGCTGGCTTAAAGGGAGCTGATAAAGAGCAACCGATTTAATCTCCTTCTAGGACAAGAGGAAGAAAAATGTAGTTTTAGTTTCTCACAGGCCACCTTTTCTTGAATGTCTTGGGAAATGTTTAGAATCTGATGTGTACCCTGGTAAACAAGTCATTCTTAGGCTTAGTTGTGGCACTTGTTCCTTTAAAGCTTTTAATGCCTTTATTTTGACAGAACAGTCTCTGTTTCAAGGTCTCCAACTGCTCCCTTTAAGCTCACTTTGTTTTGATTTTGCTTGTGAAACGAGGATTTTGTGCTTCACTCTTCACTTACTGACTTATTGCATTAGTTTCCTAGGAGACCATATATACCTACACTCTTCTTCATACTGGAACTCCAGTACCTCTTTAGCTATATAATCCTCATTGCAGTTTAGAGCAAAGAATACAGTAACGTAGGAGATTTTTGTTTTACTTTCTGTAAAATCTGGAAGGTCCAAAGTCTTTTTGTAAACTACAGACTTCAATTTCAACTGTTGGCGTGTGTTGCCTCAGGGCTGTATGGAGATCACATGATATTAAACTTAATGGTGTATCAAGCTCAATACTCAGCTATTCTGGTGTATGGACTTCTCAGGGAGAGTCTGGAATTTCACTTCATTCTTAAACAAGCAGACCTATGACTTACTTTTGCCAAATACAAGATTGTATCAACCATGTCCTGTTGCTTGAGTGCTGACTTAAATTGCTTTTCGGCTTCACGATATAATCCTAACCTAAAGAGACAACAGATGAAGAAAGTATTTGTTTGTGGTTTGTTTTTTTTTTTTTTTAAAGCTTATTAAAATAATGAAGCAGTACGCACTAAGCCAAACATGAACTGTCCAAAAGCATACAAAAGCATAGTTTAAGGTCATGTAGTTGTGTGCACGTTAGCAAAACCAATGCTGTTAAATATATTAAGGTTACAAAGACAACCATTCAAAACTATGAAAAAGGAAAATTCATGAAATTTGGTCCCCTTTTGTACATGCAGCTTTTTGGTGCTACCTGAATAATGATGTACTTGTATTCACAGGACAGTTCCTGCTCTTCGAACTGACTGTACAGTAAAAAATGAGCAATTAAAGTCATGCCTCAACCTCTCCCCACAAGGTTTTGGAGAATTTCCTCACTCATGACAAAGGTCATGCAGTTACTTTCCACTGTAAAGTTTAGGCAATGCTTAATCATCTATGAAACACTTTCTCCTAGCCTCGTATGGGAAATGGTGAAACTTCTGTTGCTGATATTAAAAATCTTTAACAGAGTGTTGAAACCACGCTGTATTGTAAACACCGCCACAGCTTAAGACCATCCAAGCAGATCACTCGGGAGGGGGTGGTACACGGCACATGAACCTCACAGAAGTCTGTTTCATCTCAAAAGCATTTGTTTTCCAGTACTACTGTAGAATATTTTGCAGTCATGCTATATAGACTACAAAATTAAGTGGATTGTACCATTTCAACAACAACAACAAGGCACACCTTATCGTATGCAAATTGCCTTTTGTTTTCTTCAGCCAAAGAACACATATACTTGGTGAAGAAACACAAAACACAGGCAGACAAGTCAGCCAAAACACAGAAACACAGCCAATGGGGACATAAGGGAATTTTGGATCCTGGAGGTACATGTACCGGCTTGGATGCTTTAGTCTCTGTAACACTACTCATAAAATCCCTGAAGGTGATGAATGACTTCTAAGCTCAAAAAAAAACCAACCCAAAACAGTCTAATCTTCTAAAGAATGACAAATAAAGGATAAGGATAGTGAAGAATTTAATCAGTTTGGGCATCTAAAAAGAAGCAATAGTTTCAAGCCAAGTTACAACATAGAATTTTAAATGGCTAACTGCTTTGTATTATCAGCCCATTCATATAAGAACTGCTTATAGAACTGTAAGGACTGAAGATGATGCTTCAGTTTTTTAACAACCATTACAGTATCCATATGTTTTACATTCATGGGACAATCATGCTAGAGAGAATGAAAGGGGGAGCTGTCTCAGTACTTATTTGATTTATGGGAAGCGGGGTTGCATCAGGAGGATTTTCACCCGATTTGGCAGAACTGGCTGTTACAATCATAGCTGGGTCCTCAGCAGCCACTTTAAACTGCTTGCAAGCAGCTCTCCTCCCTGCTGTCACCGCTCTTCCCTCAGAGACACAGCTCTGCAGGGTCAGGGTACCCCAAAGTCATTGGTATCAGATGCTCGGATATGGGGTGCCAGCCCTGAGGCCTTGGCATCTTTGGAACTGGTACTTCTGGGGCAATGTATCTCTGGCAGAAAGTGTCTAACATGTATATTTCAATTTTTATTATTTCATCACTCCGAAGCCCTCATTGACAGTTATTTTCTCAAGCTAATATTGTAATATTCATTTTGTGTTTTCACAACAGTTCTTGGCATTTATCTACAGACCTTTCAAACAATAACTTTGAAACACATCAACAAAGGTGAAGATGCAACTAATTCACGTACTTAAAGCTACTCAATGTTGATACCTTTACCTCAAGCAGTTGAACATAATCTCTTTGCATATTAAAGGATATTTAAGTGTAAGCACAGCTCTCTCCAACTAAATACATACTGAACTGTTTCTCAGCGTTCACCATCACACAGTACACCCAGCAGTTCAGGTCCAGCACCCGTACTCATTGATCACACAAAAAACCAACAGCAGCTTACCTATAGTAGCACTTCCCAATCTGGACTTTCCACCACCAGTCCTTGAATTGTGCGTGCTCAGTGGCAAGGGCTGCCAAATCCAGAGCCTTCCAAAACAAACCCATCATCTTAACATTAATACCTTCACCGTTTATACAAAGAAAAAGAACATGAAGTGAACAACTTAAAGATTTTTGTAAAGAGAAAATTTTGGAACAAAAAGTCCTGATAAACTTGAGGTGGGGACACTGCTTTATGTTTAACTATTGTTATATCTTTGTGCACTAAGTAGCCAAAAGGATAATTTGTATCTATATGAACATGTCATCCAAACAGCTTCTAGTAATTCAAGAAGAAAGTATAAAATTAATTTGATGAGACTCCTGAAGTGCTGCTTCAGGACATACAGAGTATTTGTGTAAGCTGACATACTTTTTCCAACCTTCCCATCCTTGTGTAATATAAGCTGTTAAAGACAGGTAAATACATACTAAAATAAAGAAATCAGTTCAGCCAGTTTGAAATACTGTAGAAATGGTCATCTCATTGCCAGTATCAGGCTGTCTCCACTTCTGGGAAGTCTTAATTGTGGACAGTAAGAAATACTTCTTCCTTTAAATAGTCTGTGGGGTAGTTATTTTATGACAGATAGGAAAAATAGATAAATATTCTAAGAAATAGATAGCTATTGAAGAGGATGAAGGTCTAAAATCTCTTTTATGTGGTATATTGGAAAAGTCAGTATTCTAATCAATGTGCTACTATCAGCCACCACAGACAGAATCTATGACTTTTCATGTTTTAGCTCTCATTTCAACATTTCTGTTAAAACAAATAGATGTGCGTTCTGTACCAAAACCTACCAAAGAAGCAATTGTTAGCGTTCCTTTTTTTTAAAATTCCATTTTGGCCCAGAACCTATCAAAGCTTCCAACGCAGCGTGAGCAGCCACTTAAAGAGTAAGGTTCATACCGCAAATAACCTGCTTCAGAGAGCCTTCCTTGGAGTGATGACAAGTATTCAAGAAGTGAATTTCAAGAAACAATCCCTTCTGTAGCTGCACATTCAGCTTTCTTTGCAGTACCCTAATTATTTCTGATAACTACTTTATGCAAGGCTAACAATTCTGGCTGCTATTGGAAAGAGGGAACTATGACTGCTTCGGGCTTAGTAGACACTAACATCAGCAGTTTATCTCTCGGTGCAGATCCTCAACTCTTACTGGGATCTTATCACCAACATCAAGAAACAAAGCACGACTCCATTTTGAAGTTAGTTTCTGAAATTAAGTCATGTTTTTTTACTTCCCTATTAAGGAAGTAAGAAAAGAATCAGATAATCCTGTTTCTGACACTTTACAAGTGATCACAAAAAACTTTAATCCAAAAATACTACAAACGTTACCAACATTTTCTAGAAAGTGTTTGCCTGAAAAGGCTTTGTGCATGTCAATGTCAACTTTCTGCTGGTACGACAACCAAATCTTTTGACAACGTGGCCTTTGAAATGTTAGTAAATTCATTAAAGTCCAAGCCTTCACCTTGCCATCTCTATACCAACTGCTGGCATATTTCAATTCCAGTTTGCTCGAAATATTTTTTTTTAATTGCACCGTTTATGTGCAAATCAATATTCAGTCTGCCCAGCATGTTAATTTAAAACCAATCTATAATAGCAGTAGTGAAGTGTTATGTCCTGCACTCCTGTGCATTGCTGAGTGTTGGTACAGTCTATATTAATAACTAGAAGGGAAAACCAGCATGGATTGTGGATTGGCAGATACTGGGATGTCCTTTTAAGGATTTTTGCTTCTAATGTATGTATCAGAAAAATAACCCCCACTGATTAAAAGTTTAATAAACTTTAGGATTTAATTAATCATCTGGAAATGCTGGTCAGCTGAAATTGCTACTCCATGGAGCACTCAGCATAGTTACTCACATATGCAGGAGTCCATTTCAATTACAGTATTAGCCCTAGGAAGCCTTTCAGAATAAATTTATTTTACTCTCAGTTCTTATATTTGTGTAAATAAAAATAATAAAACTGCCTAATACTTACTGGGTTTCCTGTTTAAGAAAAAAAAAAAAAAGTTGTTCGTAAAAAATGCATCAGAGCTCTTTTTAAATGAAAAAGAATGTAGATTCTTTAATTGTAACTCTATTTAGCATGATTCTGAGATTCATTTTTTACCATTACTTTCCTTAGCTAAACTGTATTATAACTAAGACTTCCAAATTGTCTATCAGCTATAACTCAGTACAAAACAGCTTGTTAGGTTTTGGTACTTTACTATTGTATTGCAAAATTAAACTGGTAAACATACATTTGTTTGAAACTTAGTAATTTCATACACAGTATTGTATGCACCAAGAAATGTGACAGGTGGAAACAACAGCAAGTGTCTGCTGCTTCTTTAACGTGCTGTTGAATGGCAGTAATTCTCCCAGCAAAAGTTATTGACTAAAGTCATACTTGTAGCCAAATCAACACAGGATAGTCTGCAAGATAGCTGAGTAAATGACATTAGCCACAGTGAATTTAGCGCAATTGCTTTTGGTGAGTGCCTTCTGGATTTCTATAGTTTGTAAATCTAACATAATTCCATTATAAATATATTTCTATCAGAGAGTATAAATGTCAGAGTACTAGAAAGAACTAAGGAAATATCAGAGGTCATAACTTCTGGCCTCAAGTATGTATTGCACATTCATCTTTCTTTCTTGGGACAAAGTGTCTTGCCATCATTACCTACCTGTGAATATGAAGTCACGGTCTGCTGCTGAAAAAAAGCAGCAACTGAACTCCTTCTGGACAAGTCTTTTACATATCCCTGCTCTTAGAGCATTTAGCCCATAAAATGGCTTTTAGAAATAGCTCAAGGGGTACCTAAGGTTAGTAATTAAGTACATGTGTTAAAAACGAAACAAGTCAAGAACAATAACGTGTAGGGTAACAGTAATTTGTTCAGAAAAGTGTCTAATTTTTCATTAAATAAGATGAAAGACTTCTGAATACATTTTCAACTGCTGAAAAAGCTCAGCGCTTCTCTCTTTGCATCCCCACGTTTCTGATAATTGATAGATTACAGGTGTATTTACTTTTAATTTGAACCAAGTTCCTGGCATCATTTGTCCAGTTGAATGCACACTGATTAATGATTTTTCTCAACTGAAATTGCTGAGCCTTTTTTTTTTTTCTTTCTATCTGCTGGCTGAATACTAAACAGAAGACAAATAATAAAACTGCCTTTGCTTCTTAAATAATAATGCAGTTGAGAACAGGACAGAGTGTTCCGGATCAGCACAGTGACAAAGGAAGGACATTGTCACTACTACTTTGATGTTTTATTTGCAAAACTGCAAGAACTGGTCTTCCAATTCTACCTGTGCACAAAGTCCACCAGAAGAGGCTTTTCAGTCTATACAGTAATAAACTGCAGCCAATTTCCCAGGCTTCCAAGCTCTTTCATTTCATCTCATGCAGAAAAGTGATTAGTTTTGGTTTTTTTTTTTAAGAATGTGAACATCACGCAGTAGCAGGTAATACAAAGATGCAAGAGATGTCAGTGAATGTTCTAATGGGTGACCAAGAAAGATCCACATCAACTTTTAAACAGTTCACATATGTGTTGTTTCTCTGCTGAATCCTAAGCAACCTAATTCTTTTCAGGACGAAGCAATTAGTGAATAAACAGTGATGCAGTCAAGTTTAAACAAAAGTATTTCTTTTTTTTGTTTGTTTAAGAAGAAAT
>VXAK01016992.1:88927-109244 GCA_013399435.1 Arenaria interpres | reverse complement strand
TAGCTAGGGTACATAAAAATCCATAGGCAAAACTCTTCCTGCAAGACAGCGATTCAGGATTCTTAGCAAGGATTTCAAATTACAGGCAGCACAGTGCAAAAACACCTTACGATTTTTTTCTGGAGTGCTTGGAAAATTCCTTGCATCATACGAAATGATCTGTCTAGCCTAGAGATCCTGCATGTCCTTAAAGTGTAGGTCACAGGCACGTGTGGCATCTTACCAAGTTACCCTTTCACTCTTAGCGATCAGAGTTCTCAGTAACAAATAACATAAATTTTAATTATTAGAGGCATAAAACCTAGATATTTTCTTCACATTCAGTATCAAAATACGTAAATGTTTATTTCTATTTCTCTCTGACATTTCTGACACTTGCATTTACTGTTTCAACCGTATTTTGGATTAATAGTGCACTGCAATTCAATCCTCTTAAAAGAATGCTATGCAATAAATTGACAGGGTACAACTATAATCATTTGATACTAGATTAAAAAGCTTCACAGAGCAGTACATTTGGAAATGGTTCTGATCTATGTCAACAACAACAAAATATTTTTGTTGTTTAACTGGATTGAGTTAATTGATTAACACAATTGATTAACTGGAGAGTTTAACTTCAGATCTAATCACACACCAGTTAGTAGTATTGCAGGAAATTCAGTAACTGTTTAGTCAGCTCTGCATTATGGATACAAATAGTTCTTTCAAGCAAACTTCAAGCAGAAATTTTGACTCCATTTCAACCGGGTGCATATACCTAACATAGCTGCGAAATATTTTGACACTTTATTCATTGAATTGACTAATTATTTCTCTGAGTGAACTACTGAAAAAGTTCTGCAACCTTTATTATTTCTGAAAGATTAAACAATATGTACCCAAACTTGATCTTACCCATTCAGTGCAGTAATGTATGAAGAACCACAGAGGAAAAATTTTGAATGGGGTAAAAGGGAAACAGTATAATTAGGAAAATTTTTGGAGAATAAATGTAACAGAAAATCATTTATACACAATCATATGGATAATATAATCTTTCTTTTGAGGCCACAAACCACCTCAACGCTACGCAATTAAATTTCTAGAAAAAGTGTCCAAAGTCCTACTGTCTTTTTTTTTGCAGTTTCACCAAATACCTTTCCTTCCTATTCATCCAAATGAATAAACAATCCTCTCAGTAGTTAAAAAATGCCAAATGATGTTCAATTCAATCAGTAACTATTTTGTCAGGTATCTTCACCACCTTCTGTTAACGGACAGTCTTCCATAACTTATTGCTTACGCTCAGGCCTCAGGAACTCGGAACCCTCCAGGCAGCTCAACTACCTGACAAAGTTTCAGCTACCGTTCAGGCTGCAGTACATCCTGTTAACATGAAATCATGAGATCCAGGGATTTTATCATTTTGATAGATGAGGGACCTAGTTTTAAGCATTAGAATGCTTTGCTTCTTAAAAAAGAAAGCAAACCCTACCTTGGTATTTGCAAATTATCATCCCTGATCACCACACCTTTAAGGAAGGATTTCTCTCTCGAGCAACTTTTAGTGCTTCACTTCCGTACTCAGATGTGATGTACTGCCTGGATCCTTAGTTCAGCAGAAATACTGACAGAAATAACCAAATGATACATAATAAAAACTGAAAATGGAACGTATTAATTACTCACATTTTTTACGTCATTTTCATGGTGAAAAATATATTCGAACAATGCCTGTCAGAAGAATATTTAAAACATTGTCATATTTGAAGATGAAAATTGATAATATTAGTTTAGAGGAATATGGAATCTTGATTGTGTTAGGCAGAAATTAATTCTTTGTGAAAGCAATCACATTCATATATCACAATTGCTGACATTTATAGTTAATTAAGACTTGAATAGACAAAAACTACAGATGTGCTACATTGTCATTACAGGAAAGCATTTTAATTCTTAATTTGCTGCAAGAGATTAGTGGATTTTGTCTCTTACCTTTGATTCTCAAAGTCACTTTAAATAAAAAAAAAAGGCAGCTATAATTTGAAAGTAAATATAGATTTGAAAACCTGATACCATTATCTTGACTTTTCAACTGTAAAGACTTTTTGAATGTATTGTTAGGTGCTTAAGTAGTGCAAAATCTACTTAAATTAAACATAGGTTTATTAAGAATGTAAGTTGAGCAAATTTTGCCTTGGGGAAAAAAAAAATTCTAAACCCTACAGAATTCTGGGATCTGTACAGGAAAAACTTATTTTTTATTTGTAAATGATAAATGCTAACAATATTGTGCTTCTGAAACTCTAACACACCATCGTAATACCAAAGCTTAAAGAAGTTACATGGCATCAGCTCTGCTGTGGGAACTGCTCATAACCCCCCAATTACACGGCAACATAAATGCATCTTTATTTACTCCTGCATAAGGCTAAGCAAGTCATACTACCTTGTAGCTGTTCTGCACTAGAATATAGAACAATATATGTAATATGGGAGTGGAATTTTAAGAGAATAAAATTATGTTGAAAAATACTAGATAACTAAATGGAGAGTAGAAGCCTCTGTTCCCAGAACTGTAGTATGGGTGCTACAACACAAAGTTCAATTATGTTGAACCTTGATCTTTTTCTGCATCCAAATCCCAAGTCTTAATTGCTTAAAAATAACAGAATGTTTTTTCTAAATTCTTACTATTCATTAAAAAAAAAAAAAAAGAAAATATTGTCCCATGAAGAAAGAAATAAAGAACGAGACAGCAGTCTTCTAAGGGCTTCCATGACTCTTCTGCCAGTTTTTCTTAGACAAAATCCTTAAAAGATTTACCTTAAGGAAACTAGAGAATTACTAATGAATTGTCATATCTGGTGAGGAAACTAAACCACAACCTACTCTTCTCCTACTTTTGGTCAGAAAAGACTCTGAACAGATGATTAAAAGACATTAAAGAATTATAAATAAAAACACATTGACAGGGACGTTAGAACTGGTGAATGACAAAATAATAGAAAATAAAGTAGTAGTGGAACATTTACTTAATGCTTCCCTGTTATTGAACGAGAGGAGGAAAAGTGAGTACATCTAAAGCGATGAAAAAGATGTTTTCTTGCATGGCTGGCACGAGGAATTTCTATAGGCCCTGACCTTCATAAGGATTTAAATGACTGAACATTCACTTGGATAAAAACATGCAGAGTTATCTCAATAACTCTATTAAAAATCCAAAAGCTAAAAAAGATAAAACTTCTTGTTTCATGCTCTAAACCAGTTGCTAACTGAGATTTACCAGAGGCTCTCTCTGGTGACAGGTGATACCTCATATGTCTACTATGCGGTTTCCTGCAATAATGCATAACGTGGCTGGTGCCAGTCAAAGAGAAGCCACACTCCTCTACACTTCAAAGCGTTGAAAGACCTAGTCATGCCACGAAAAGAGAGATAATGTAACTTTAAAAAAGATATGATAAGCATACTTTGCAAACACAGAAGGAAGAAATACGTAGAAGGAGTATATTCCAACACAGGCTAATTATGTGAATTTAATAGTTGCAAGATTTATCATCTTTTTGCACCTGGGAGAGGTGACAGCTCAAAGAGTTTTAAAACTTTAATCAAGGACTCTTAACACAGAGTGCAGTCTGCAGTCTCACCTCCTGCTTTGTTTGGCTTTAGCCTTAATGTTGTCTGTTTAAAAAAAAAAAAGTTATAAATCCACATAGCTCCAAATTTAAACTTAGATCTTATGTTCTGTGTGAAATGTTAATGTCATAATGTATTAGCTTCATAATGCTGACAAGTACACTTGCTGCCTATGGATGTTTCTATGACTGTTGCTTTACATTTTTTGGCTTAAGCCTCTTTTCATACAAAACTGAAGGAAGACAGAGCTACCCCACTGTTCCAGAAAATGCTAGTTAAAAAAAAAAAAAAAAATTGTTAAAAAGATATATATTTCTTATTCCTGAGAGCTGTTGCTGAAAATAAATATCTCATTTGAAAGCTAACCAAACACAATTAAAAGCTGTCTTCAAGGAGAACAACTAAGCCTAGTTTCTTATGGATATGTCTTGTGTTTCTTAATCACTCCCAGGTTTCTTACATTCTCCCTCCTTTACAGACTCATGGATTTACAGTGATGTCTGTACTGGCTGAGAGCTGGCAAGGACATAATTGGATGAAAGGCCTGCAGTTTTTTTAGAACTGATAAAGAACTGACTTGTAACTGCCCTCAGTAATGAGTCTGGAAGTCTTTCATTACGTCACCAGATAAATTTACTGTATTTGATATCTGTTCCTCTGCCTTAGTTTGGTTAAGAGACCTAAGGACAGAGATGTAAGGAGGGGTGAAGAACACGGTGCAATCACCAAAATCTATTTCCTTTGAAAACCACATTGAAAAGCAATGCCCTACATCAGTCTAGACCAGGTTTTAAAAAGCAAAGGAATTTGCAATCATTTAAGAAAAACTATTAACTAAAATTTTGGACTGGAGGAGCCAATTTCCACCAGCAGATTATTAGGTACTGCAACTCTTCTAACAGTGTTCACCACTACATTTCTCAAAATAAACTGAATGCACACGGGTTCTTTCAACTCGAGGTTTCTACACCTACATACAGCTCCTGAGAGTGTGTCTGATAGTCGTTTGATGCCTTGTGCAAAATGAGTTGTTGGTCTCAGCCCAACAGTTCAGGTTTTTTTTTCCTCAACAAAGCATGCAGAGAAAACATCTTCTTCTATACAACCAACTGGTTGTGTTTGGGAAAGATTCAACTGAAAGGCCATGGAGTCATACATCATGACACAGCTTTAAGGTGCCTTCCACTCAGAGTTGGAACCCGTAAGTTGGACAGGTAACCTGGAAAAAGCTGTTCCATTGGCAGATAGTCTCCATTGCAATGGCTTTTTTTCAGTTGCCCTTCACCACTCCGATAGGCACGGTTCAAAATTATTTACCAATGGAATATTTTATTCTGTACAAATGTTTTTTGTCGGTTATACTTTTAGCATAACCTGTTCAGACATAAGTTCAATTTCAAGTCTGGTAACCGCTGTCAACAGATAAGTAACACAGCATTTTTCTGAACTTAACATCTACAACACAGTTCATCATTGTTTGTATGCCAAATCCCATGTTCAGTTACATTAGAATGATGCCAGAAAATAAGAAAAAGATACCACAACATTAACCAAAATAGTTACATACCTTTGCCAGTTTGGGTTTTTGAGCATATTTTGCTAAATTCAGTCGAGACAGATTTATGAAAGGGCCATCTGGATTTGTTATCATTGAAGCCTGAAGGGGAGAATGAAGTCTTTAAGTGGGAAGATCCTCTACAATTTTCCTCAAAAATTTCAAAATATTAGTAGTATACACAAAAACCCCACAACCAAACAATGCATTTGTAGGTGCAGTGCTCTACTGTGCAGTACAGACTCCTCTTACTGAATTTTATCTTTTCTGGAAGCCAGGAATTTGCCCTACTCCCATACAGTTTCTGAAAGGGGTTGCATGAATTACCTTCTGGAATCACTTTTTTCTTCCCTCTCCCCACTATTTCTGCAATGTTCCTAAGTGTGTAGCTTAGACTAACTGTTAGATGGACTGAAGGCACTTGGGATACATAACGAAAAAATGTTCAAGAAAGAATTACAAAGATCAGTTCGTATCTGCAATAGTGAGGATAGTGAAAAGATATCATGTTATGCCATTAATGGCATGTTAATTTGTATTACATATTCGTGCCAGTTGCAACTTATTAATTTTGCCACTAGAACAGGATAAACCTACTATAGTTTATTTTCCTTATCTTATGAATTGACAGAAGCTGAGAGATTAGCAATTATTTGGTAGTAAACTAGGAAGCCCGGAGAAGGTTTCAACATACTTATGGTGAAATCGTGTCATAATCTTTTCATGGCCCGCAGTGAATAAAAATTAGCCTCACAGAACTTGTGAATTTGGAATTTCTGTGAATTTTTATGAATTTTTTTATATAAACAGACTAGCAAACTAACAAGTAACATTTACAAACTCTACTTTGAGAACAATTAAAAAAATTTAAAATGCTCACCTCCTTCAAACTTGAGTTTATATGCAGCTTTTAAGTCAACTACAATGCCACTGTACCAGAAACTGTGACCATGACAGCCATGGTTCTGAGAACAAACAACTTACTGTTCCCAGCCGGCCGTATCTCCCAGAAGCACTAGTGATTGGGCGAGCTGTGAGACCTGTTCGAGGTGTTTTTATAGCCTGTTCCATAGTACTCGGCCGTCCGCTTTGCGTGCTGGGTCTCACAAATCCTGTAATGGGTCTTCCTGATTGAGTTACTGGCCTGAAGACGTTAAGCACATTATCCTTATGTTGAGTGGTATTTATTGATAGAGAATTGAAACACTTATATCTGAAGCATTTCATTTTCAGAAGATAAATTTAGGATTTGCTCATTTGTAACTAGTCGCATTGTTAAAAAATAAAAAAATCACATACCTAACAGCTGGGCTGGGGCCTCCACCTTGGCTCGTTCCAGGGAGTTTCAAAGATGTTCCTGGTCCTGTAAAATAACAGCATTTCTCACTTCACATGGAGATATTACACCCTTGTCCAGGTTGAGAGGTTGGAAGGAACCTCTGGAGGTCATTTGGTCCAACCAGGCTCAAGCAGAGTCACCTAAATGCAGTTTCCCAGGACCCTGTCTAGATGGTTCCTGAATATCTTTAAGGCGGGAGCCACCACAACCCCCCTGGGTAACCTCTGCCAGCGCTCAGTCACCCTCACAGTAAAAAAAAAAGTGTTTCCTGATGTTCAGACAGAGCCTCCAGTGTTTTCAGTTTGTGCCCACTGCCTCTGGTCCTGTCACTGGGCACCACCGCAAAGACTGGCTCCGTCCTCTTTGCACCCTTCCCAGTGATATTCGTGCTTATCTTTTATACCAAAGTGTAACAGAAAAACACTTTGGGTGTATAAAGAAAGTAAAACCAAGCTGTAGAAGAAAACTGTATTTTCTATGTGTCGGTGGACTGTTGTCTGGTTCGGTGACTACAGCTGAAAAAGCATGCAGATTAATCGGAAAGGGTTAAGAAGAGTTTCAAGACTCAACTCAAAAATTAAAAGACATACCTCAGAATGAGAAGACTGCTTAGGTTATCAAAGAAAAGATCACTGGATGACTTAATGAGGGTTTAACTATTTACTTTGGAAATACACCTTTGAAAATAAAGACTTTATATCAGGCAAAAAATGTACACAAAGAAGGAACAGCTGGAGCTATAGTTGATAATTCCCACTGAAGATATGGCATATACTGATAAAAGCTAGCAAATTTAATAATTTACTAAAGACCCCAGGGGGTTCTTTCTCTCTGGAAAGTTCTTATGCTTTCTGAAAAACTACATACTAGCTCAGGCACATCTAGTGGATTTGAAACACAAATAGCTAAGTCTTATCTCAACGATTCAGGAGTGCAGGCTACACTATCATGATGATTTTCTTTGGCTTTGAAATCTGTGACACGCTACCCAGAAAGTCACCATTTTTCAGTTTAAATATAGTGTGAATGTACTTTTCCAGAATGCCTTATTTCTCAATCGCATTCATCAGATGATTTTTCCTAGCAGATGGTCTCTACTGCAGGGGGCGTAAAACCAAATAAAACCCCAAATTATATTATTATGCTGTTTTAAGACAGATAATGTAATTAGATTATCACAATGTATAAACACAACTTGAGTACTGCTTGACTGTTTGTATGTGACCAAGCACGGAATGACAAATTTTACAAATGTAACCAGATAGATATGCAATTGCTTATTTCTATCCAGATGAGAAAAGCTTTTAATGCTTCAAATACTAGTTCTGGCCTACGTCCAGTTCTTCCCTTGAACTCTTGACATGGTGGGTGGTTGAGAGCCACATCTAATAACTTGCCTAAAAATTCCCATGTGAATTGTACTAAAGAAACAGAGAAAAATAGAAATAATGCCAAAAAGTAGTGAAAGACTACTAATTACTGCCCTCTTAGAAGGGAATCGACAAAGAGAGCAAACAAGATAAGAGCTGCAAACAACAAACAATGACAGGGCTAAAGAACTTCCCTGTGAAGGAAGAGAGGAAAAAGAGAAAAGCAGAAGAGAGAAAATTACTTCAGAAAATGTTTGCAGGAAATGATACAAAAAGGTGATGTCAGATTTGGCTGGACCGCTGCCTACAGTACAGGTATGTGGATGAGATTCACAGTACATCAAGGGCATATATTATTCTCTAGTTTCCTACAGTGCCTAAAGAAGCCAGAAGGGAGTAAAATAAATCAATGCACTGATGGAAAAGAGCGAATGAGTGCAGAGATCTAAAGGAAAAGCTGCCAAAACACTATTTGTCTGAATGCCCGTCTGACAGGTCTAAGCACTACATCAGGATCATGTGATGTATCTCAACATCACCATGCAACCATAAAACAATCTAAAACTCTTCTTGCAGCAATAGCTAAAAGCCACATCAGGTAACCTCAGTATCTACTGTTTTATGCTAGATGACAATCTCAACCAAAAGAACTCTCGATGCTTCAATGTATTTAAGTGAAAGTCGTTCTTACGTGCAACTTGAGCGATGGCATTTTCATCAAGGATCATCTCTGCGATTCCTTCTTCATCCATATCGATTTCATCCACATACACCATTTCTGTCAAAGCTCTTGTTTTCAGGCTCCAGGCAGCCTGAATGAGGATAAAGTAAAAAATCTTCAAGACACCAAGTAAATAATCTAATCAGCAATTTTTCTACTTTACAGTTTTAATACGCTTGAGTAAGATACTGAGTTAAACAGCTTGCTGTCTCCATCCATTTCCGAACAGAGGTGGAAAGGGAACCAAGATTTTAGACAACTCTTTCAGAGAGGAACAGCTATAGTTATTGAGTTTGGAGGACAGAACTTCATATCTCATGAAAAGTTATGATTAATTTAAGTCTCAGGCTACTCTCTGAGATCTTGTGCTTTTGAAAAAATCCCCAGCCACCAGTGCTGTTCAAAACCCACCACTGACAGACACCTCATTTAAATTGGGATGGGAGAGGAAGGTAAATAAACCACTGTAATACGAAGTAATCTGCAGAGAAAGAAGGAAAACCTTTTAACCAGCAGTTAAAGATACAGTACAGATACAGATAGTCTAAAACTCCTTTGTTAAAAGCATCAGCTGTAAAAAATGCATAAATGTATAGATTAAGCATCTCAGATGGTAAGATTATTGGAGTACTTGTTAGTGAACAGAACAGACAAATTACTACATTAAATGTCTTGGAGGATTATATCAGCAATGTGGAAAGGCAAGCATAATTCTAGCCTACGTGACAAGCTTTGTGTAGATTGTAGAGACACCAAGCCAATGGGGAAAATTAAAAATTATGGCAGCCACACAGAAGTATCAACAAAATATGTGCAGGTCCAACCACTTTGATAACTTAATATGCCTGTAATGTACTCATAGAGCTGCCATGATAAAGGGAGCCACAAGACCAATTCCTGATCTTCCTTCAGATATTGAACAGATCATCATAAATTTTCCAGAGTAAAAATCACTGCCAAAACAATTAGATTTGTTTCTTTTCTGACAGGGGGTATAGCAGTCTGGCGGAAAAGCATGTTTAATATTTGCTAAGGAGACATTTCAAATTAGAAACAGACTGATGCTACCATAATAGAACTAAAGGTCAAACACATGGAAACATTTGTTCTTTAAATAAGAGGTAGCAGAAGATCTGGATCTCATGCTTATATAAAAATTTAAGTAATCATTTAATGGGACACTTCTCATTCATATTGTCTCAGACCATCCCTTCCTCTACACTTCCCTCATATTTCTATCCAACTTTATAACTGTCTCTCAAAAAGCAAGTATATCTAAAAATGTTGAAATTTTTAGCTCTCCTTTTTAAAAGGGCTTTCTTCCCAGCAGAAGTAAAGGAGGAATTCAGCCAGCCAGTTCAACCATGATTAGAAACCTTTGCTCAAGTATGAAGAGAAAGGAACAGGACAGGATGATCTGAATCTAGGCCAGACAGACATAATCCAGATCTGCTTTATTATCTTTTAGTTTCTTCTTATGTAGTAGGGTGACAACCTTTAATTAGCATTGAGATTTGCAGTTAGATGTTCAACACCCATAACTTTTTTATTATTCTACAGAAGCATATAGTTTGATGAATTTTTAACACCTTGATTGCACACTGCTTTTTTCAAAGACATGTACGTCTGAAGTCGACATGATCATGTCTATATTGGGAATATGCTGAAATTAGAGCTCTTAGTATAGCCAAACACAGGCTAATTTCCTAGTAGAGATAAGAAAAGCTGCCCATAGTAATGATATTTGCCTGCAAACTGAAAGCAGCAAATTCTCTTTTGGCAGCAATTGCCAAAACCGGGGCCACTTCTTAACATAGACCTAAGTGTATCATCGTGATTTTTTCCAGTAACACACATGAGATAATGTGTTTTAAAAGCAACATGTCTCTCTGTCATTATTGCACAAATATCTGTCATGAAAAATAGATTCCTTAGGCTGCTCTTCCAGTCTTAAGTTTCTAATCTGAGGCTTCAAAGCCAAAAAAAACCCCCATAAAATATCTCATATTATTCCTTAATTAAACATCAGTCTGTAGATTAGAGTACAGCCTCCAGCAATGCTTGTTACAGTGCTTCTAATCAAAACAGCAAGATTGAGGAAAATGTCAAATTTGTGGCTTGAACTACAGAAAGATGACCTTTACCTTGGGAGACAAGAAGACAATTCAAAATTCCTAACTACTAGTTAAAAGCCCCATATGAAACAAAATACCATTTCTATGCATGCACACCGTTATGCTGAGTATGTGAAAAATCAAGGCGTGGGAGAAGGAATTAGAAACGAATACTGACACACAAATACAAAGAGAGATGTAGGAAAAAGATCTTTTTTCCAAAAGAATTAAATGAGATTTCTGACACCTTTTCGCTCATAAAAAAATTTCAATTTATTCATAAATAAATCATGTAAGACTTTATTAAAGCTACAGCATATAGCTATTGTCTTACTTTTCAAAAGAAAACTTGAGAGATTTACAGTTCTGTGTTAAAACAGACCCTTCCCAACAAATTTTGATTTTTTTCATAAAGTAAAGGCGGCTTTTATCACAATCTGACCAGGACTTAACACTCATGCAAGGTTCAAAGACTTCCTTAACAGCTCAGTAATTTCAACTTCCTATAAAGAATTTGTACCAGTAGTCCTGGTATTTTCTAAAGCTACTTTATCCTCATATGAAGCCTAGTTTCTGTGCTGCAGCTTTAGTTATCCAGAAAAATTTTAACAATCCTGTTCATAAGAAAGTACACTGTTCACTCAGTGAAAACTTGTAAGGGTTTAATCTGAAACTAATGCACAAGAACTTCAGCTGAAATACTTCAATTAAAATGAATAAAAGCCACACAAAACTGAAAGAACCGCACTGACGATAGCAAGAGGAAGGCTCACTTACAATCACAAAAAGCCATAAAAATAAATGCACACATTTCTGACCAACCACGTGACAATATTACACTTCGACTTAGCACAACTTTGTCCGCTTAAATTGTTGCCTCAGATTCCATTTATATTATCTGCTCTTGATTTGCAGGATCAATAATTTTATTTTGTGACAAGCAACGTGTCTGGCATTTATGAAGATGACTTGCATTTTTATGTAAAGGGCACTTAAACAGTATGAACAAGAAAGGGACAGCTCATTTCAGACAACCCACATATTCACAACATAATAACAGGTTTAGCTTGCTTAACTCAGAACCAGACCAGCATTTTATAATAACTAACAGTAATTAAAGAGGGAAGGAATATCTTAGATACCATAAGTACAGACATGTGATACAGTATTTTTTAAGAAAACTAAACTCCAGAAAGAAAAGTGACAAAGTGTTTTTCACTTAGTTCCTGGGAACTAGTTTGTCGCTGGATCGAGTATCTTCCTCTTGTGTCTAAGAAGTCCAAAACCAAACAATAATAATTAAAAAAAGATAAACTTAAAATCTAAATCTAAATGTATTTTCTGAATCTGGTAACCCACAATTCCTAAGAAATGTTGGAGTTTCATTCTCCAACAATCTTTTCCATTATCATAAATTTTGTTCCATACACCGTGAAAACCCCAGAACGCAACAACTACCTTGTGAAACGCAATCTTTAAAATCAAGAAGATACCTGGCAGTATTTCACTGAATCCCTTTTGCAGGCAAACAACTTGCATGACTTCATTGGAATGTAATCAGAGACTTGTAAAATATGTTAGTGAGCTGTATTCAAAGACGCAATTTCACATTGCATTCCATCTCTTCTGACTGTGGGCTACAGCCAAAAGATGCCACCACCTGCACATTGCTATTCTTCCTTACTCTCCGTCTTCCACCACTTATGCAAAGCATCATCAAGAGTACCAAACTCTACACAAGGTAGGTGTTGGGAATGAGCTGTAGGAGCAGGAAGGGCACGGGAAACAGCCCACCCTTACAGTAAATGAAACATGAAAGGGATCCCTAAGAGCATAAACTGTTCTGTCTGTGAAATACACACTGGCCTTTCCCCAATCTCATCAGCATCTGAAGGTCATTCAGTCCCAGCTAAAATGCAGTTTAACTTTTAGAAGGTACTAAGCTACTGAAATAAACTATAGGAATAAACTTGTAAGAAATACACAAGGGAAATGAACTTCTATCAAATATAAAAGCTACCTATTTAAAATACCCCTTATCAAATGTACTGCCTCACCAATGATGAAAAACATTTTTATGCCATTAAGGATACAAAACAAGTATTATTCAGTGTATCAGAAATTCTTCCTCATGATTTTATCTAGTAACTGTATTTATGAAAAGAATTTTACCTGAAACACGCTGTATTCAGAATCAAGCTCCTGAAAAGAAAGGAAACAGAAACTGAGTAATGGAAATGCCAAACAATAAAAAGAACAACAAAAAAATGGAATTATACCCTATGAGCACTCACTTTGCACAAACATTTTCTCTCTGACGTGTATACAAATTTCCATTTTATCACATTATCTCAACTGACACACATGATGAAGCGAATCAGTGTTTTACACAATGAAAGCAGATTTGTAGCAAGTATGTTTTTCAGATACCTTTTGCTTTCTTGCTTCTGCCACACCACGTTGGTCAAATCTTAGAATAACATTACAGAAGTATTAAACTGAAAAATGGTGTATTTAAAGAAAAAAAAAGAAAGAAAAACTTGGAAGATGTAAGAAAATCTCTCAAAAAATAACCAGATTATGAGGTCATTGGCTTTAGAACACCAACATTTCTCTCCACCTTTTTTTCTCTCCAGCGTATTACTTAGCTTTAGGGGGAAAGACAAGGAAGATGGGAGATGGATGTTATTTTCTCTAAATCACTGCTAGTCTTCTTTAGAGTCAGATCATTTCTGCTTCTACAGGCAGTGGAAAATTTCTTAACATATCTCGCCTTGTATAAATCTATCACAGTTAAGCCAGGTCTATTAGATTGAATATAGAACCTTAGGGTAATTCTGACTAGAAAGGAACTTCAGGAGGTCTCTAGTCCAACGGCCTGCCCAAACCAAGGTCAGCTGAGGTTGCTCAGAGCTTTGCCCAGTTGGGCCTTGACATGAAACTACATGGTCTACTTCTTTCAATTTGAGCATTTTTACTCAGTACATTCCATGACAGCAGGGACTTGGAAGACTGGTGATGCCCTCACATCTTTTGTAGTGTAATGGAATTTCTGGGGCCTTTTAAGCATCACGTTTGGAATCACAAACTTGTTCACCCGTGTTAGAAGGCGTAACACAGCTTATACATTGAGTATTTTATGGAACTAAATGTTAATTGAGGGATTAATCTCAGCTGTCTGTGATGTACCTGGACTTGACTAAGGCACTAAAACTGCCTTTATATTTTAGATGTATGATTAAATGAAATCCAGTTCCTTTTAATATGTTCTCTTATTTGTAGTATTTGTCTTCCAAAAAATAAACTGTTCTACCTTTCTAAGTTATAAAAAAAAAGGACATTGAGATATTCCAGCTTGCGTTTTATTCACCCCATTTTGTCCGAGTGTTACAGCACATATGGCGTACTAGAAAATGGTTTAAGAGCAGTAGGTGATCCTTCATACCATATGTGCTGCAGCAGCTAATGAGGACAAGGTTAGGAATATTACATGAACACTAACTCCAAAATGCCTTGATGCTACAGATGTGTATCTTACTTTAGGCACTCTTCATTAGTTTAAAAAATAATTTAAAAATAAAATGAATTTCCTTATGTAGGAGCACTATTATTACTAAAAAAATTAGAAATGGCATCCCTCATCACTTTGGAAAAAAGTAGAGTTGAGCACTAATAGTTACAAAAAACATTGCTCTCTCATAATGGTAGGTGACAGTACGCGTTGTTCATACACCCTCATATATTGTTTCAGCTTTTGACAAGAAGTAACTTAAGATTTTAAATAACCCTCAAGCAGGTGACAGAACCCTCTCAATAAACACAGGTCTGGAACAGCAAAAACTAACCTTAAAATATAATACATTTTAACACAGGTGGATCCAGCAGTTGCTATTCACGCAAGTAATCCACTGGAACTAGATTCCGAATAAAGATTTCTTTGAGAGGATTACCAAGTAGCGTTGCCCCGTAAGCTTGTATCTCAAAACAAAAGGTCAAATTTATTCTTCATTTACACATATAAAGCTCCTTTGAAATTAATAAGATTGTAAAAGCAGTGAAGGAAGGACTTAACCCAGATCTCTAAATCCACTGAGGGCATTTTAAAATTAAAGTTAATGTGTAAAGTCAGTTTATTTGAAGAACAAAAATATTTAGAAAAATTAAGTCTTCTGATGCTTACAGCCTTGAAGAGGGAATGAACCAAGATTACATACCTTGTCTTTTAATAAAGCTTCATTCTACATCGAATTCCAGGCGAGTATGATTTAATACATGTAGAATATTAAAATTAGTATATTCTGAAAATGCTCTTCCAATGATTAAGAGCAGAAACACAGAAAAAACATTGCCCAGAAACTATGACTTCACTGTACATATCACTAATTTTTATGCATAAACTTATTAATTACAATCTATTGAACCAAAAACTGATTTCAGTTGAAGACACTTTTTCAAATCAAGTTCCATGTACATAAACATATCTGTGGTAACTTTGTTTTGACCTCACAAAAACCACTACGCAAGTAACAGTAGCTGAAAGTCCACCGTAGGAGAAAAAAGAACGAATAACAAAAGCAAATCCTCATAGCAGACCATTAATCAAGTTAAAGGCAGGACATCCACTGTTTGTCTATTAATTACATTAGGCAGTATTTTTTTTTGGTATTGTAAAACTACAGCAGGCCTCATACCTCGGTGCCGGTTATTGCCTTGAATCTGACATATGGAACACAAAGAAGAATAATCAGATTAGGTAACTAATCAGGATGATCAACAGAGACAGCCCTGGATTGTATTCCCTCTAGGTCATGCTATTACTATAAACATAGAAGACAACGCCTGTTTGCTTACAATAGGAAATAACTAAACTGAACATCGGTGCTTTATGTGTTTGTATGCCCAAATCCTAGTCATAGACAACATAGTTTTTATCTACCCCGAGATAAGATTGTCAGAAGTAAATTGCATCAATAAAATTTATATATCTAATTCCTAACTGAAGAAATGCACAGAACATTTTATAGAAGCAAATATTTCAGTCTTCCACAAAATCTAACTCAATAGTAGCTAATTATTTTTCTATCAAAGAGTTCAGCATGTTTTATTCATTAAGAACTCTTCAGGAAAACATAATTGATTTTAAAATGTTTTGATTTCATTGATGTGTTCTTTCAGAATTTGAGTTTTAATAATGACATAGAATTTGATACTGGTACATAAGAAAAATCCCGATGCATGCACAGTAGACTAAAAGGTCAACACCATACCTTATAAACCTCTTAGGGCTTTCCACATCCAGTGACAGAGTTCAAACAGAGTTCTACACCAAATAAGATAGCTTCTAAATGTACTAAATGTGTGTGCATGTAACTATTAATGGGATCATCAATAACTTTATTTTTGAGACCTTCAAATAATCTTTTACCATGTTCTTGAAGAAGAAATTCTTAAAAATCATTATACTTGTAATGAAAACATCCTAAATACTAAACTATATGTACAGGGAGTGGAAAATTAAGAGATACATCAAGAGCACTGGACAGCAACATTTCTTACTACATTTATAAGCCTGACTGGCAAAAATGCCTACTTCCAAGGCTATCGTAGAAAGCTGATTTCAGCTGCCCACAGTTTTGCGACAGCGCTGCAGATCCAACGGAGCAGGAGCGGTACTATCATTTAGCAGACCAGCTCACAGCTGGGAAAAAATGGCCAGGCCTTCAGACAAGCAAGGTTGTCTCTTTCAGGCATGAAAACATTCTATTATGCACAGTTAGTCTCTTCCTTTACTTACTTATTGTTAGGTTACATGTCTTAGAAGGGAGAAGGCAAGTTGCCTGAGCATGAAAAGGTCCTGACCTGTAACAGTCACGGTTTAACTCAACCATTCCTGAGCATCTCTTTAAAGGACACTCTCTCCTGTGGCTCAGTTTATATCATCTCCTAACGCATGCCGTTCACAGAAGTGAATCCCTGACCGGTGACCAAGGCTGCTGTTCTTACAAGATCCTTCTTTCCCTGGCTGCAGAGGTTGTGAGGCACACGCTGAGGAGGATATGGGACAAGAGGATGAGAACAGATGGCACGGCGATTACAGCAGCTGAGTAGTCCCTCGTGCTGCACAGCAGCTCACTTAATGCAAACTTTCCGTGAGCCTTGTCATTTGTCCCTTTGCTTTCCTGGTGCCCAGCACGACATATCTTGGGCCTGATCTGCAGAAGTGCTCCCATTAAGGGTTTGACCATTAAATGTTTTAGGATTGCTATGTGGTTTTTAAGCGTAATAAACCCCGCATATTGGGTTAGGTACCAAAAATGATACATACTTAATTTTAGATGTTTCTCCAGATTATACTAAAATACAACTAATGCAATTCACACAGACGGAAGACAGCACCATTTTCTGGTAGGTGGATGAAGAAGACAGAAATAAAGTTGGACCAAAATATTTAGGAACTACTGATTTCAGTAACACACCACCTTCAAAAGTAACACAGATTTCAGAAATTAACAGTCAATCTGTGTGAGAATGGTCTTGGATCCTTAACTTAAAAAATAAAAGTTATCTTAGATCACTTTTCTAGTATTTAGAACTACAGCAACTTCACTGATATGCTCCCATTAGAATAAATACAGAATAGTGTAAAGCAGCATCAGACTAGGCAAGCCAGGAGAATGAAGTCATACACATCACTTATTTGAGTTCTAATTACCTCAGCCTTGGAGTTCAGTATCTGCCAAAGGTTTTATAAAAATAAATGTTCTGTTAAATGCAAAGTATACATACTGCAACACATAAACATGATTTGTTTCTTCACTCTGTTGTATTAAGTAGGTTCAAAATAGTTTGTAAGGTTTCAACTACATACAAAACACATTCTCGAGGCACATTACCGTTCCCTTTACTCTACACCTTGAAGTCCAGCAGGACAAATGTCACAGATTGGTAGCTGAAAGCAGCAAGTGTTAGAAAGTAATATAAGATTTTGTATGTTGAATCGGTCTGAGTTTGGTTCAAGTCACACACTTAGAAGTTATTTAACCTGGTCTCTCCACCCTGCTGTACCAAAATAAACCGCTGATATAAATAAAGCCGCACCTTCTCCCATCAGGAACCGTGCTCTCTGTCTGGACTAGCCAAGAGGAATGATGGAAGAAAGCTGTGCAGCCATTACGTTATACATGATGTAGTACAGCATACTCCATGATTCTGAAGAAACATGCTGAGTTGTCACTTAATAACCACCTCTCCAGTTATTTTCTTTTTTAAAAAGTCTTCAAACTGTTACTACACTTATATAAAGTACTTATATAGAGTAAAATTCACTTGCTGGTGTTTGCAAACTTGTGATGTGCTTTACTCAAACACTGCTCTATGAAATATCTTTTCAGAGAAAGACTGAAACATCATTCCATGCACTTTTAAAACGTTAAAGAGGAAGACTGATATTTTCCCAGCTAAAGTAGATACATTTTTAAATATTTTTAGAAGTCATTAATTCCTGCTTAAAAAGAGCTCTTAATAAGGATTCCTCAAAAAGGTTACACGGAGCAAGAACCAAACTAACCATATTTCAAGTTTGCCTCTACAGAAAGCCAAGACATTTCTCTTCCACCTAAACTTTCAGGTAGGTTTGAAATGTGCTGCTGCTGAAGAGTACCTTTTTCACATAAAACTGTGAACAGGAATATAGTTCTGAAACAAACCGACTGAAGTTATAAAGTCCAGTCCTTTGCAGGCAACTATGACCTGGAAGTCTTTTCAAAACACTGATGAAACAATCTTAAAACTCAGAGACTTCATATAGGACCTCTCCTAAGATTTCTTCTCTTATGATTTGATGTAGTATAGACACCATTCATATTCCCATCCTCCACTGTTTCTCAAAGCATAATTATCTTCAACATTCTCATTCTTTCATTCTTATAGAAGATGAAGCTTATAGGGTGGTGTGAACATCTCATAGATTAAACTAAGCCATCGACCTTATATAGTATTTAGAAAACCTCTCATATTGCTGGTGTGCAATATCCTGGTTCTCTAAGAATGTGCAGCTTTATCTAAGAAAATGATTTAATTTATCTACTTAAATGTTTGCAGCATATGTGATCAATATTTAGAAGAAAGAAGGAAAACTAAATGGGATGTACATCCTCTCATCACTGTTTTGTTATTTTCCACCTAAACATCTTCCCAGCCTTGTAAAGCTGGTGTCAGTTGCAGATGTCTTCAACAAGTACCCAGTGCTACTGGAAACTGCCCAGCACAAGTTTGGAGTTGCCAGGTGTAACAAAACAATTTGATACTTGAGCTTCAGCACACAGTAGAAATGCAATTGTCTTTATACTTCCACGTTGGGATCATAGATGGAAAACATTTTACTAATTAAAAAAAAATATAAATTAATAGCAACAGAAGCACTATGATCTTTATGACTTTTACTGTTATTATCTGCACTGGCTCAACAGCTTCTCTCAGAAATCAAACTTCTATATGCAAAGATTACACGTATCAAGACCCAGTAATGTAAATACCAATAAATGCTGCAGGACTTGCACAGAATACTCAAACCCATTCAGTGCTCCAGATCAATTTTCTTGGAATGCCTTCTCCAATAAAAATTTTTCTTCTGATGGCTCCTTGTTGGTGCCTTACAGTATATAACATAAATAAAAGCATCTTTTAAATATGTATCCTAAACCAGTTTAAACAATTACTGCGCTTTACATTTACACAATTGTACGACTGTGCAGCTTTCTTTAAAGACTTTTCCTTTGTGATGAAAAGAACTGCCTTCAAGATTCTTAAAATATGTAGCTATAGAATGCTTTGAGAAACTTATTTACTGTATTTACGATGAACATAAAGCCTGTTCAATTACTGTTTTCCAAATACGGCAGTAAAAATGTGTAGATATTGAACAACACGCACCCAACACGTACAGAGACTTTGCAAAGTCGCTGTACGTGTTGGGTGGGTGTTGTTCAATACCTACACATTTCCCCACCCTTCTGTAAGAAGGAAGGATTTGAAAATATTATTTCTGGATTAACAGTTGTGTGCAGAGAGGAATGGAAACGTGGTCTGTCCCATGGTAATGCCCCTATGTGAAGTGAGCTACAACGGGTATCTCTTAGCCTTATGAGACTTAGTCCATAGAGCAGATATCCGAACATCCCTGTAAAATCAACATCCTTAAGCACAACTGATTTTTAGCCTTGGCTTTTCTTCCTTTAACTCCGCAAAACCTTGAGTTAACAATCTTGCTGTGGGGAGTCCTGGGACCCCACTGGAGTCAGGGTTTCACCCCCAGCAGTACACCCCGCCTCTCGCACTCCCCTCCCTCTACCGGGCCGGGGCTGGGCGGGCGGGGGCACTACCAGGCCGACCCCGAGGAGGAGCCGGCAGCCCCGTGCTCACCGCCTGCGCTTTCGGCAGAGGTTGAGGGAGCTCGGTGAGAAGGCGCTGCCCGGCCCTTCTCCTCCTCCTTCGCACGGCGCGGCGCGGCCCAGCCCGGCCGGCTAACGCGGGGGTCACACCGGGCCTCTCCAGCGGCTGCAACAGGTAGCGAGGGAGCCCTGCGCGGGCGGCCGGGCC
>VXAK01016992.1:0-76153 GCA_013399435.1 Arenaria interpres | reverse complement strand
CGCCCCGGCCCCACGGCCCGCCTCGTCCCCCTCCCGCTTCCCCGGGAGCGGGTGTTATCGCCCCCCGCCACCTCCGCTGCCTGGCCCCGGCTGCCGTCCCGGGCCGCCTCCCCCGTCCGGTCAGCGCGGCGGGGATGCGGGGAGCGGATCGAGATCCATCAAGGACGGTCAGCGCTTCCTCATCCCCCTTCCTCCCCCGGCCTGGGCTTCGCCGTGGGTAGAAACAGCCCGGAAAGGGGTTTACCGGGCCGTGTGGTGCGGGTGTCCCTCCCGCCGCCACCGGCGCGCGGGGCCGAAACTTGGTAGGGGCGGCGGTGCCGGGGTCGCCGCCCGGTCCCCGGCCGGCCCTGAATGTCAAAGGGGCGGCCGGGAGGAGGAGAAGGAGTAATCTCGTGTGTGCCCCGAGGTGCTCGGGGCTGCGGGGGAGGTTAATCTGCGGCAGGTAGACCTTTGGCTCACGTTTAAAAGGCGGCGATTAGGTGGGGAATTAGTGGCCTGCCTGTGGCTCCCGCAACTTTTAGGGTAACCTCGAAAGGTCAGCCTTTCTTGCGAAACTGAGGCTTCTCCTGTAGAAGCTCAGTAGTTCGCTTGGCCGGGAACGTTACCAGGTGCTGAAGTTCATTAAAAAAAAAAAAGAATTATAAAATGGTGTTGCGGAAGAAATGTGCTGGTGTTCTTAAATGTATTTTCATTGCTGTTACAAGCCCAGGGGTGGTGTGAGATCAATGAGAGAATTTGAGGAGTACGAAGGGCAGATGTGAGCCTGAGTCATCAATCCTTTCCCTTCCAGTAGGTGTCATTGCGGATGGTTTTTAAATTCTGATTTCCTTTGCTCTTCCTCTTGGGGTAAGAGCTAGCAGGAGACAATTTTGTAGGTAGTTTACAGCACAGAATTTGTTTTTTCTGATGCTTGGTGCTCCAAGGCATCCTTTCTGTACGTGTTACTCATATGAGTAACAGGTATTGCTTGTGGAGAGCTGAATAGGTGCCGTGTCTTTCATTTAAGCTTTTAGACATAGTAGAAAACTTGGTCATAGTGGCCGCTATATTTTCTTTGTTTAAATCTTCCAGAAGAAATTTAAGTCGTTTTGAAGTATGGCTGTGACTGTCCCTTAGAAGAGTGTCACGTCTGTAGTATGTTTCTCCTTGGTGCTAAAAATGTGAAGAAAAAAGTAGGCAGACAATGTACCGTTATAGACCGTTGTACTAGGGGTGTGAATCACAAGTTTGAATCACTCTTATTTGCATCATTTAATGCTTTGACATTCTCATTTTAATCCAGGAAAAAGTGTTTCCTGAGAACTGCTGGCCATCTCTGTTGTCAGTGTTGTGGGAAATCCAGATCGGCAATTTCCCATTGGGCTAAGGAAGTGGTGGCTCATTACTTGCTCTGATCTAAGGTTCAGTGGTGCGGTAGTGTGATACTATGTATTCATCATACCATGGATTCATAAGCGCTTCCGAATGACACCATTTGTTTCAGTAGGACTTCTCATAGTAAAAGAATTGTGTCGTTTGAACTACAACCGAGGAAGTTGTTTATGTTTTCCTTGTGGTAACAGTTTGTTTGCTCACTCTCTCTCCGTTTTGGTATGATGTGCTACACTTGGCCAAAATGTGACAGAACTCGTTGTTCAGAATAGTACTAAACCAAAAAAAAAAATCTGTCAAAAGTCAGCGAACCAGAGAGAAAGAATATAATGACTTTATCTGATTTATATGGGGATGTACTTTGATATGTATGGTACCGTGACCTGGTATACAGAAGTTTCTCCTGCTTTGAATTCTACTGGTGTTGAGAAAATGTGATTCTAAAGATGTTAGAGCATTACATTTTATGCAGTTAGAATTTTGCATGCTTCGTAAATGCAAAAGCTATACAGAAAGTCTAGGATGCTTAAAGAATGTTTGATTTAAAAGTAGGATGGCTGTTTCTAATAGTAAGATTAGACTTGCAGTGACCAGTGTTTCACTTGCTGCTTTTTCTAAAAGCAACCTGGTACCATTTAAATGTCATCATCCTGTACGTCTCCTGACTAAACTTGGGTACCTAGACATGTTAGTACTCGATGTTTAAAGCAGTCATGGTAGGAAAGTCAAGTATTAAAAATGGATTTTTAAAATACCAGAAAACAGGAGCAAAAAAGAGGTTATATAATACAGTAACGTAACACAGTGTTACTAAATTTTCTCTCTGAAGGTAGCAAACTCAACTGTTGTATTGCAAAAAAAATCATATCTTCTGTGTTTTAATCGGCTCAGCAAGTACCATACAAAAGCTGAGGCATTTGTGATGTTTTAGTGAAAGCAAGGGGAGGATTCACTGTTGTTTTGCAAGTATGGGATGGCATTTGTGAATATAGGTCTGGTGTCTGAAAATCTTACATATTTAAAGAATCAAACTTCCATGAGCACAGCTCCATAGCTACAAAGACTAAGCATTATATGTTGCATGCTACGTGGTGATATTATTAGTACTCTTCATTATGAGGACTTTTTTAGAATGTCATCCAAAGCATGCTAATGATAATTTTAAGCATCAGTCAGGAAAAGAGGTAGTGCAATTCTTAAGTCAGAAACCAGAAGATAGTATTAGATTAATGGACAGCTAGAGGATATTTTCCTTTGGAAAATTTCTTTCTAGCACTAGCAGTTAGTTTGTCTTCTGCTCGGAAGTATTACCTCCTTTTATCAAACAAAAACCTATAAACTTGCTGTAAGATTTTTTTTTTTTATGTGATTAGATGTTTTAATGTAATTTATTTCCAATATAAATGTGTAATCTCAATTTTAATCACAGTGTCCACACCCCCCACCTCCCCAGTCTAAGTTGACTGTGTACTGAAAACAGGAGAGCTCTCTCCTTCAGGGTTTTGTCCCTCAGTTCTACCAAACAGTCTTTTGGAATAGCAGAGGGTAATTAGGATCACTTGGGGCCTCTTTTATTAGTCTGTTTTTTTAATTGAACAATCTCAGTCATCCAGCTCCAGTCTGTCTCTAGAAGGACTTCTCTTCCTTTCTGGTGAACTTTTGTTTTTTAGCTTTGTTTTTCTTCTGAGAATTACTTTCCAGAAATCGACCCGCTCTTCTGGAGGATAGAGAGTATCATGTTTTTGATCTTGTTTGTCTTCCATTTCTTAGGCATCTTTGCATTTTTATTGTTGAGGTCCTGGGTGAGTGTGGGCACTTGTGGAAGGTGTCAGTTAGATGCAGAAGTGCTTTGGTAATTTGCATCTTTTGGGAGTACTGATAACTGAGGCTTTTTTCTTGCATTTTTAGGAGTAAATAAGGAGGAAAGTTTTGTACATGAAGTCTCAGGTGACTTGCTTTGATAGCACTATCCATTGCCAGCAGCACGACTTGGGCTGGGTATATGTAGGAGGTAGTAATTCTGAATGAACATGTGAATTATTACTGCGAGTTCCATAGGATTTCATAAATTGCCAAACTAGCTTGTGAGGTGTAGATCGGTTTGCTTCATGGTAGAGGAGGAAGAAACATTGTCTTCAGGTTAGATCTTTCCTTTGTTCTCTCTTTATAATTTTAGTGGTTTAGAGGAACGTGGGTTATTTAATGTAGGCTGTCCTTCCCTTGTCTGAGAGACCTTAGGGGGATCATATTTAATCCTGATAAAGATTTCAGATGTCCCCTCAGAGTATTAACTTGTCATACTGGAAACTGATGCTCCTGTTGAGGCTCCTGCCTTGTCTGGGCTAGCTGAAGTGTGTTTATGTACTTTACTTTCTCTGATGGAAGGTGAGAAAATTGGAAATCCTGAACTCATTTGCCTTTTTAAATGGTTGGCTGCTGGCAAAAGCCTTTGATGTTATCAGGATTGTTCTCTATGCTGACATGCTCCAAGGAGACTTTTAGAATAATTTTTCCTTTTGATGCATTTTTTCCCTTTTTTTCATTTTTTTCCGTTTTTTTTTTTCTTCTTAATGCTGGCCCTGTGATAATTTTTTTTTCTGTGAGCTTCAGAGTATTGGAATTTTACTTGGAATTAACTTTTCACCTGTCATTGATGATGCTATTGAAAACAATCTAACAGGTGCATCTCTTTGAGATCTTTAGTAGACTTGGCAGAACTGCATATTTTGCTTTCTATGATGTCTGTTCTTCAGTTCAAATCTTAGCACTCATTCATAAGTCTGTCCTTGTGCACTGTTGTCTCTATGCTGGTGCAAAACAACCACACAGCCGTGCAAGTCAAAGAAAGAAGAGGAGCTACGCTTCTTTGTCAAAAGGAGACAAATCAGGAAGAGTCGTTATCCCTCTCCTACTTCTTTAATACCCATCATGTGAGTTAGCTGGCAAATAATAGTGCTGTTGTATATTCTTCCTAGGATTTTACCACCAATAAACTGAAACTGTTGATTAAGATGTCCGTGATACGTTTAGGTTTTGTTGCTAAAGATAGTAGCTGGAGCTATGCTAGAAAAAAATGCTTGAATTTCTGCTGATAACGCAATCTCTAGCTCAGCTGTGGAGCAACCATAGCCTATGTCTAATAAGTTCATTTCCTGACTTGTCCCAAAATCTGGGTAATTTTCCTGTCTCGCACTAAGTAAAGGGAAAGAAATCATGCATCATCTGCCCTAGGACTCATGCGGAGTGCTGTTTTTAGGGCAGACATAACTTAAAAAAATATTCAGAAAACATTAAAATTCTTCACTATTAGGAGTTCTAGACCCAGAAACTAACAAAACATCTGCTATGAGGACAGAGGAGAGAGAAATTGGTACTACCTTCAGTTGAAAACATCTGGTTCTTTTCCCCTTCATGCCCCTCAGTGTCAAGCCCGTAGAGAGGCAAATTGTATGCTTGCAGAAAGCAGAGGTGTTGTGGTTTAGCACTATATGCAGGACAGGTAGAAAGAATGACAAAGCGTTTCTCTGCATTCTGAGAGAGGTGGGGTTTGGCTGTTTTCAGTAAAATAGTTTACTTGTCTAAATCACAGCTTTTGTTAAGACAGTTTTTCTTATTTGCTGTGAACTCTGTAGGAATTATCTTGGACCTTGTTTCTGAAGGAACAAAAAGAAGCAGCCAAAACTCTGGATGCTCTGAACTGTGGTCTTTCTGGGCAATTTATTTAAGACTGTCATCTTTTTGTATTTTAGAATTTAGCTCAATCTACAAGAGATTCTCCTGCCTGAGATTCTGTGATCTTGCTCCTGTATTCCAAGTCAAAACATATATTTATTTTTTTTTTCCTAGTGTCAACATTTCTGAGGTTCTAGTGAAAATCAAAATCACTAAAATCATGTCTGCTCCCTGGCGTTAGTGCTGTCCACAACTCTGAAGGAGATTTTTGTACCTATTGTTGCACCCTCAACGTGAGTCCAACCGTCAGCATCTGAGAAATTTGGACTCTGTCAGCTGCTTTCTAAGGCTGCTGCTAGATAATGCTCTCTAGGAGACAGGTCCAGGTTTCCTCGTTGTGGCTGTCTGTGGTTTGCAAACAGAAATTCTAGCAGCGCAGTGATTAGTCACGTTGTAGTTTTGAATGACGACTCTGGTCTTTTCCTCATCCTCTCTTTTTGCTAACTACGTGTTGTTATGACTTTGGATGACTAGCTGTTGGACTCTTTCTGTGAAGACGCCGTGTGTTTCTTCCACCTCATTGTATCATTCTGCCTCTCTTTGTTTCCTTTTCATTAGATCCGCATCATGAGAGGACCTTGTGAAAGAGAATATCTTTTCTCAGAAAAAGAGCCAAACAAAGTTTCACAAGAATGTAGAGGGAAATTATTTTATTTCCATCTTTTCTATTCCTCCAGTAGACTGACACCCTGAGATCCATCCTAGTTCTCATAAACCTCAACATATAATTCAAATAATTGAATGTTAGGGTATCTGCTGTCAGGTTTATTGTTTTGTTCTTGTCTGGAATACATGGTGTGTGTCTCTGACCTAACTCCAGATGACAGTCAAGCACAAATGTTATGCAATAGATATTATGTGCAGCTACAAATTTCATCAGATGGAATATCTATCAGTTGGTTTGGCAGCAGATCTATGAATTTTCACCAGGAATTTCAAAAATAGTTGTGTATTTTGGATTCCAGGGAATGTAACTGAATGTATACCACAGTTGCCACGTAAGGAGAAATTTCTTAATTATCCATCACATGTGCAGTCCCTTCAATCTTTTGAATTACTAATGTGAGAGAGGAAAAAAAAATCTTCAGCATGTTCTGGTGAGGAATTATTTCTATGCCCTTGAATTCTGTGCAGTCCAGATCTTTCTTTCTAGAAGAGAACTCTGCTGTTTATTTATTTGCAGAAATGCAATCTTCCAAATTATTTCAATGATCTTAGTCTTTGAAGGAGGCCAGTCATCCCCCTTTGGATTCTCTAATAACTTTACTGGAGGCAAGCAGGAGTAAAATCCATCTTGGATTCTCATCCTGGGAAATGAATCTTTGTTCTTAAGTCCCAAAGATAGTCTTTGGAAGGAATTCTTCCCCTCTGCTTTGCACTGGTTTGGCCACAGATGGAGTACTGTGTCCAGTTCTGTGCTCCCCAGAGAGATGGTCCTATTAGAGAGAGTCCAAAGGAGGGCCACAAAGATGATTAAGGAACTGGGCCATCTCTCCTAAGGAAAGGCTGAGAGAACTGGGACCATTTAGGCTAGCGAAGGAAGGGTGAGAGGGGATCTAATCAATGCATATAAATATCTGAAGAGAAAGTGTAAAGAAGATGGAGCCAGGCTCTTTTCAGCGGTGCGCAGTGCCAGGTCAAGTAACTTCACAACCAAAAATCAAAATTGGAACCCCAATCTGAACAGTAGGGGCTTTCAGAACTGGAAGTTCAGTTCCAAAGCTCCAGGATTTTGACTGCAAACATCCATTTATGATCTTCTTCCCACATGGACATGCAAATGAAATTAATTAATTAATTCACCAAACTTCTTTCTAAATAAGGCATTTTCCTTTTCTTAGTACAATATTTTGAGGGACTGTTATTTTTTTTTCCCCGAAAGTTTAGATTTGCAGCTTAAAAATCAAGTCTTCTCCATAGCTTATTTTTAGGCTTATATGGTGCCATGTTTGTTTTGACTAAAGATAAGTCCATCTACGATTACTTTGTCGTCTTTAGATGTTCTTTAAGAGTGTAATCAGTTTATTTCCCTCCATTAAAGAGCTCATGACTTAATGGGACCTAAATTATGTCATCATTAAACTAATCAGTCCTCCTCTGAGCCTCTAGCTCAAGTATCTTTTGACTGTCTATCAGTCAAAATGGCATTTCATACAGCAGAAGTGATCGCTGGGACAAGGAGTGAGATAATTACTCTGCTGACTGCTTCATTTGATGCTGTGGTTCACACGGACAAAGTCCCAGTTCGGTTCTCTCCAGCTTTTCACATTAAGTGAGCTCAAATTGTCAAATGTGTAAAAGTCTGGAGGGAAGATTTGTATTCGTGTCTTAAACGGATCAGAGGGAGAGAGGAGAGAGAATGGTCTGCTTTATCCTTGAGGAAACCCAAGTTTTCTAGGTAGTTCTAGAGCTGTTCTGGAACACAGGTACCAGGCTGGAAGATGTTCTTTGAGAGATTTATTTTTGAATCTTCATTACAATTTTTTTCTTTAATCAAGAGCTTTTTGTGTTATCTTTTCAAAATATCTTTTGCTTGAATTTGGTTTGATGAAATAAAAATATTTTAGGACTGCAGAATAAAGTTATTTCCTGGATTCAGTTTTGAAATGGGACTAGAGTGTGCCTGTTTAATATGCCTGCATACCATTGCAAACTTTATTTTTCCTAATTAAAACTAGATGAATAGAAATACCAAAAATATCCAACCAGAATTGAACATCTGAAACGTACTAGAAGTTGATTAAAGTGGATCGACACAGCAAGGAGCTACAGGCTTACGAGCTTGCCTTCATGCTTTTCATAGCCAGCGGTCACATCACCTTCTGATCTGATTCTGTCAGTGCTCCCAGGCAGGGTCAGATCAGGTCAGTGCTTAAATGAGAAAACATCTTGGTGCTGTAGAAAATGCTTTCCTTGATTCGATGGTTGACTCTTTTTCTCAGAACTAATGCGACAACATGAAGGCTCTAGGACAACATCAGAGAAGAACAGGAAATGTAACCAAAGGCTTAATAATGTTTGATCGTTACAAATTTTAAAGGATTTTCTTTAGAAATGTTGAGGTCTGCCCTTATCTTTTAGCTTTTCCAAACTGCAATCAAAGTAATTATGTTTCTGCTTTCCTATGTTTTCAATGTTTTAATTTGTCAGTCATCCTCTTGATATAGGTCAGGAAGGAGATTATGTTCCTGGCTGATTTTTTAACAGCAATATGAAATTAACTTATTATTGTGTTTACAGTGTTATTGTAAGTAGCTTAGTGTGTTTGAGTAAAATAATTCTTTTGAAGGGTTTGTTTGAAGTCAAATGTTTGGATTTTTTGATGCAAAATTTAAAGCTTCATTTAAAATATAAAATAAACTTCTGGCTTAAAAGTTAATTATTTAAGAGTTGATTTATTTTTTTCCCCTCTAAGTGTTTTCAATTGAAAAACATTATACTAGTTCTGTCTGACATATCAAAAAATGAGTATAGATTTTGACTGTAATTATTAACACAAGCACTGTAGGCTTTTTAGAAAACACATTGCTTGAAACAAAACCTGAAATAATTCTAAAACCTCTCCCAAAAAATAAAAATTATAAGAAGTTCTTTCTAGTTTTAGGTCATCTACAATTTTGGGTTTTTAAAGTTTAAGCTGAAATCCATATAAAGCTAATAAAGCCAGAGAATTTAGTTTCACATTTTATGAGATCTCAGGGGTTGTTTTTTTTGTACTTCAAGATGTAGTTATTACGTTGCAGAGCTATGTTTGTGATTTAGGACAGCACTTTTGTCTAGCATCAAGGACTTTAAAAGAAAAATAATGTATTACCCATAAAAGTGGCAAAGCTGTTTAATCTGGACTGATAAGGATCTGTCATATGCTCAGTTTAAAATTTAGATTCCTTAAGACACACTTAGAATTATAATGTTGTTATAGTATTATCAAGGAAATTGCTGTATTCACAATATATTTATTTGACTTGGAATAATCTGTTGCTTTTGGTACTTTCACATGGTAAACAAAGTTACTGAGATAACTTGCACAGAAAAATAAAGTTAGAATATTCCTTGAACTTATGTGGCAGAGTTTGAAAGTTCTCCTGGCCATCTTAGTAATTCAGTTAAATGTTTAACCTAGGTGCCACTGAATCTTCTCTTCAAAATACATATAGTCCGGATTTTCTACACGGTGCGGTTCTGGTGTGAGTGCCATCTGGTGTAGTATCAATTTCCCCTGGTGCATCGGTGAAGCACGTTACAGAATGTTATGCATAGAAATTACTTGCATTAGGGTGCAGATTGCTGTGATTACTCTGGTGGCTACAAAAGACTTTCATTTCTACAAGAAATAACCACTATCATTATTTGTATTGCTGTTGGAGCTATTATGATAGTAATAGACTCTCAAAATGCAGTGCTTGATTCGCACAAAAAAGGTCGGAATCAACCAAGATTGCCTTAACTCTTGATAGCAAAAGATATGATTGAATTTTTAAGCTGAGCTTGTGATACCTATCAGTTATATATTGCAAAAGATAGAAAACACAAAGAATTCCAGTGTACGCGCCATCTGCTGACAAATCCCTGGGTTCGTCGTTTTGGTGTTGAGCACCTTTACTTTCATGTCACTTTTATGTCTTTCTGCTTCAATTTTGATCATGAAAGTGGCAAAAGTGATGCTACTATTTCTCAGAAACAGGACACATTTTGATATCCATTAGTAGCTGATATCCGAGTTGGGCAAAATCACTCTTGGAGACATCTTCATCAGCCTGTGAGCATGAAGAAAATCTGTCCTTTGAAGACCCCATCCTGACATACCTATTATTTTGGCAATAGGCGAGATATTCCACTTCTGTGTTTAAAGCAAGATGCTTTCTGTTAGAAAAGCAGCTTTTCTTGTTATTTTAGCTAGCTGCTAGAGGATACTTGTATTATTAAAACTTTAGAGAAATATTATATCTTTTATTCAGAATAACTTTCCTTGGCCTAGTTAAAAAAGACCTTCCTTTAATTGGGAGTCCTTGTTGCTGTTGAGAGGCTTCCTGGTAGACTCCTTTTCTTTTTTATAGGATCTGTAAAAATGTGCCTGATGGTTATCCTTCTATGAAAGCCCTGGGTATTCAGACACTACTTCAGAAGATACAGTGGACAATCCTTCCAGGCATTTTTCACTGTTTTCTTTATTTATTTCTTCTCGATCTTACAAGTTTTTTCGGGGAGCTTTCTTGGAGCTTTGGCCTGCAGACCCGATGGATCAAGGCCCAGATCAGTCTGATTCTTTTGCTTTAAAAACATGTTACTTCCTCTTATTTTAGCTAAAAAAAAAAAAAATAAAAAAATTTAAAATCCCATATTTTAACCCCCATCCAAGCAGCGACGTACAGCTTCTTACCCTTAAATATTCATGGGGTTGTCTTGACAAATATTTTTTGCTGCTCACTTTCTCGAGGTCTCGTGGTATTGTTTGTGGATTGGTGTTGTTTTGCATCAGAATAAAGTCACTGTGCTGAAAGGTGGTGGATTCATACACCGGGAGTAAAAACTGCTCTTGAGCTGTGAATTGAAATGCTGCTGTCTCTGAGCTGAGGTCAGCCAGTTTGTTCAAAGGAATTTTTTTTTTACTGTAGACCATCCAAATATAAAAAGAATTACTAGGTTTTAAGATAAGTATGTGGAAATAAAAGAATCTTAAACATACTCTGAATATTAGTTCCAAGAAATTTCTCTGTGTTTGATTCAGCCAACAAACTGCTGGGATGCGTATCCAGCCTCAGAACCAGGAGCCCCTCTTCAGAAGATCCTCGCTTGAGCATCCTTTTTGGACAGCCTGTGCCTAATCTGTGGGCGGTGGGTAGGATCCTGGGTAGGATTTGTGGCTGGCACAGGAGGACACCTGAGCAGACCCTGGGATCCGGTTCAGATTTGAACTTTCCTCTTCACGAGGATTGCTGTGACTTGGAGTGTGTGTTTCCCCGGGGGTCTGAATTCAAGAGTTGAGAGAAATGTGTCCAAAGAGTTAGTCCCATAACTTTGGAAAGAATAATGTCATTTTGAACAGTGATCAGCTTTATAGGTACCACAAGTGGTGCTTCCACTGGTGGTTTAGCCAGGTCTGTGACAGATGACATGCAGGAGATTTTTCATTTGCCTTTGTCATTGTGTTGGCTATATTATGTATTACAATTTGAACTTCCTTTGTTTTCATACAAGGTATATAGATTAGATATTTGACATAAAATTATATATAAATAAAATACTTGATTCAGGTGAAGAATTCAACTGAACAGAGGAAAAACAAAACTGAGGCAAAGGACCAGAGCTAATAATAATGCAAATGTGTCCAAGCTGAAAATTGTGTTCATAAAGCGCTCATGGTTATAGCAAAATCATTGTGTTCTCCCCTCTAGTTTACACTTTTCACTCCTGATTAAGTATTGTATTTTTTCCTTTACCAGAATTGGAGAATGAAATTTATAGATATAACATAGTTTCATAGCAATGTTCTAAAAGACTAGATGGAAAAGAATTGTTTTACTGCTTTGCTGCTTTCTATTTATGTGGTACGTTTCTTGTGACTAAATCTAGTTGGATATAATGTTAAAAATAACAGTAACCCTTCAATTTTCTGAATTATAGGGTAACTTATTTTAATAATAAAGCTCCCGAAAATGTCAGACTGTGATATGCAAACATTATACATACATACAATTGGGGAAAAAAACCAAAACATACTTCAGGGTAGAAGCCACTTAAAAACATTTATGCATTTTAGTCCTTTAAGATGAGTAGTGGTGAGATGTCTCCATTTTATCAAGACAGCAGACGTGCAGAATGAGTGGATTAAGTCTGTTTTGGTTAGTTGACAACTGTATAAACCGTCTCCCGACTTTTAGAACTACGTTAATCCTCGTTCCCCGCTTATAATCCCTCTGCAAAGGCAAGCAAGGTGAATGATGCTTTCTCGTAGAGCAAGACAAGGCATTTGACAGCATTTGGAAATTACCTGAAGATTTATTGTGGTGAATGTGACATCTTAAGCTAAATAGTCTTCCAGAGTACTTAGGAAAATAACAGAAAAATTTGAGGAACTGGTAAATGTTTGGTTTGGTGCTTTTTAGATCAATGCGGCACTTCAGATGTTATTTTAGTTAGAGGTTCTTCTTTGATTTATTGCTTTATCAATTGCTGTTTCTTCTACCATATAAATTAATACCGTAAAAATGAATAGCCTTTGGAACATTATTCACTAATTAATTCATAAATAATCGTGATTTTATATTTTGCAGCTTACAGCATATGCTTATGCTGATGATATACATTACCTCATTGGAAATAGTCAACTGGATCAGTATTCTTGAGATAAATATAAATTTATTTTCTTGAAATTGTTGCTCATGAGTGCTTGCTCCTTTTTAGTGGTTCTTAGTAATTAAGTTTATGGGCCCACATGTGCAACAGGTTTCATTGTTTGCCAAATAGACACTGACCTTGGAGTCCCTTTAGTATTCTTGTACTTTCCCATGCTTATATCCTGTTTTGTTTATGCTTCTGGTACATGTGAGGTTTTTGTTTGTTTTAGCAGACAGTCTTTCATGTAATTACTTCTGTTCTGTGGCCTCCATCACATTTTAATAGTTTTTCTAAACAGTGGTTCAGAAGTACTAACATTAAGTGGTATCCTGGCTCATTTTACTTTTCTGGGCATGCAGTTAGATGCTGGGATGGTAAATAGACATCCTTGGCTTTCCTTTTCTGTAGGAAAATGACTAACACCTGCAGAACACCTGTAGGCCTGGTGTTCTGAAGAGCTTGGGAAGAAATCTAGTGTATCTGCAGGCTTCAGGGTTGGCAAGATAAAGATTGTCTCAACCTTCTTTGATAGGTAATGGAATACAGTCCATTGAAGCACAGGATATTGTGCTTATCTCAGCTTATTTCACCACCAGCTCTGCCCCTGCCTTCTTCCCACCATTTCTTATTTTAAGCCAACTGCTAATTTTATCGGGGTGACCTTTCTGTATAAAAGAAAAACCTTTCAAAAGTTGTCACAAATTATTCTGTGACTCCGCGCTTGAATATTCAGATGGTAAGTTCTCGCATACTCGGATAAGTTTTTCATAATATATCCCACAGGAGAGAAGACTGAAGTGCTGTTTAATCTACTTGTTTAGAAACATGAAAGAAAATTGTATAATCTGTGGGTTTTTTTTTTCTATGTAATACTAGAAATTTGAGTATAAATTTCAAAAATAATAGAAGGAAGATGAATCTAGTAGTTAAAAACTGTTATGAGTCTCTTATGGAGAAGAAGCAAACAGTAGTGGCTGGATGAAGAGTTGTTTGAAGGTGATAAAAATAGTAAAAGATTTAGAAACAAGAACATTGTGTACCTCAAACAAGTTTGTTTAGTTAACTTGTGAGGTCAGAAGCATCCAAAATAACCTTTATTTGGAAACAAATTTTTGGAATTTTCCTGGCTAAAAGATTTGGAGTTAATGCTTCTTTGACCTTAAATCATTTTTTCCTGTGTATTTCTAATTTAGCAAACAGTGCAATGAATTTTCATGCACTGAAAAATGAGAGCGAGTAGAACTGTGGTAAGAATTTTTGTCATTCATTTTCCCTTTCTGGCCTCTATTTCATAGCAAAATTTTATTTGAAATGAAATCTGTTCCGATTTTGTAGCTATACTTGTCTCAGTGTCCACATACTTAAGTGGCTACAGCATGATAATCTTTACTTAAGCTAATTAAGTAGTTTCTTAGCTTGTAAACTAGTTAGAATGGGAAATCAGTATTTCCATTTCAATTTTAGGCTGAGTTTTTTAATCTGTGATCATTTTGTAGATTCGAATACTTTTCGCTGCTTACACTCGGGAGTGAAGAACTGCTTTCTAACTTTGTGACTGACAGATCCTGAATCTTTTATATTGCTTGCTGGTTTGTGAAGGGATTTCTGTCTGGTCAGTGACCCAAAGGAGCTGAGTTTCAGAGCTGATTGCAGCGGTTTGGCTCCCTGCACATCTTGCTCTTCTCTATTACTTTTTTTTCTTCCCCCCGGCTCCCTCTTTTTTTTTCTGCTGGTACTGGATGGGTTATGTTTGACAGTTTATATCTAATAATGGTTTAAAGAATGAGTCTCAAGTCCTTGCATTGTCTCATGAGGAAAAAGGGAAGATGAATATTTTTTTAGGTGGGAATTAATTCCTTGGTTACCTTCAGGCTTTAGTATGTCACGTTACCATACCACCAGTTATTATAATCAGAATTGCTTTTTTTTTTTCATATGAATAACTAGTAAAAGATAATACAACATTGTCTTAGCAAATTTATCTCCAAATCATTTTGGAGTATATAATATTTCTGACTTTTCTAGGAGAAGAGTTTTTTGCTAGGAAAATGCAAGTAATTTTGCTGCCTTCTTTTTCAAGGGATTTGTTAGAAAAGAAAATTTCCTCAGGTAGTGAAAACCTGATGATGAAAGCGTCAAGATCATGTAGAATTTGGAAAAAAAAAAAAACCCAGCACCCCCTGCTCAGTCAAAACATGAATTCTCCTATTGGCACTGGCAAAATCATTCATATTTGAAAAGAAGGAGAATATCTTTGGTTTTACTCTCTTTTCTAGAGATGGTAGCTCCTTTACCAGAAAGCTTAAGCCAATCCCTTCCTCAGCAGTGGAGGATGTGACTATGCAAGACAAAAATGGGCATCTCCATTTCCCAGAATCTTTTTCCTCAGTTTTCATATTTGATGAGTTGGGAACTTTGCATCCATGTTACTGTGTTCAGCTCTTTCCCTCTCTTTGAAGTTCATCTGGTTCCCTCTTCCCACCCCCCCCTTCTGCTGTGTTTTGGAATAGATAGGAGCCCAAAGCAATTTTTAGGATTCTCTAGGTTGCTTATTGCTTATATGCATTTCTTGTTAATCTAAAAACATTCAGATCCGAGAGGGAAGAATATGGAATGGTAATGAGATAAGTGAATGTACAGTTTTAGTCCACCCTCCCCGTCTCCAGTTCGGACTCTCTTACTTTGAAGTTGGATGCTTGTACAATTTAAGGAATTTACAGAAAGCTATATTTAACACTATTGGTGCTGTGACAATAACTATATGGAAGACCCAGTAGTGATGCTCCACGATGAGTACTGCTTTGTCTATGGGAAGTAAGTGTGCTCTGGCTTGATCTCTTTAAACTTTGATGAGAGATGTTTGCTGATTACAGCTCTTTCTGCCTTAACAACTTAAATAGTGTGACAGAAATGGTTTGTAGTTTCTCCTGTCATTCTTTCTGGGGAAGTATGAATAAATGTCAGCAAATAAGAAAATGTGCTCAACTATATGTAAGATGTCTGTAAACATACAATGAAAATATTTTTCTGTATTTACTCATGGAAACAATTTTACACTTGAAATTAACTCTTAATTATAGATATCTGAGATACTGTTATTTTACTGCGGTATTCTTTCATGCATTTTTACTGGTGCCCTAGTTTTATGAAGCTCAGGAGTAGTCACATGAATATATTCTTGGATTTTCATCCAATATTGTTGCTAAGGAAACATCATCTTTAATACTGTATCCTTGTCTGCAGCTTGTCTGTATTAATCAATGCTTGTTAATGCTCAGCACAAACCAAGTAGAGATGGAAAAACCTTAATTTCTTCTGTATTACAGTGGTTTACTATAGACTATTCTTCATGGTCCCCTGCCCCTACGAACCTCACACAAATTGGAGGGTCACATCCCTGTTTCTGGTCGCATCCCAAACAGGCACAGTATGGACAGGTGTTTTTTTTTCCATAGGCTGCCATTAATATTTAATGTCATTAATCTAACATAAGTATTGTACTGCCCTAAAAGGGAGAAAAAGGCTTTTCTGTAGGAAGTATAAAAGAGGAGCTTGAATGCACTAAATTGAGAAACATACCGCTTTTCAGTATACCGTCTAAAATTGTAATACTCTATTTCAGCTGGTTTTGAATATCTATCTAGGAAAAGACCTGTCAGTCAGAGATATCAGTGGAAATCTCAGTTTGCTGAGAGGTCCAACCATTTGGTTTTGTTGCAGTAGTGACAGGCAGACTTTTCAAATTTTCTACTTCTGAACTCTTCTGAGAAGTATCAACATTTATAGTTAATTTAAAAATTAATTTGACTTAGTGGTTTTTAGCCTAATTATTGCTTTCTTTCATGCTTACATTTGCCTTTTGGACATTTTCCTTCATATCTGCCCCTTCAGAGATGTTACGTTAGATCCCACATCTGTTCTTGAAAAGCCCAGGTCGGAAAGGCCAGAGGCAAGCAAGAAGGCCTGAAGAATTTGTCTTGTTAGGAATATTTGCTTCCTTTTTTGGGCAATCAGCGATATCTCATTCCTCAGCTTAGTCATCCTTCAAGGAAGAGGAAAGAAATCGGGCACAAGTTTACAGTCTGGCTGTGTGGGCTGGATGCAAGCACAGTTTCAACAGCCTAACCTGGATGGGTCATCCCAGCTTTCCTTTCCAGGGTTGTAAAAGGAACACAAGTTCTCTCCTTCATTCCACTAAGCAATCTCCTTCTCCCTAGGAGAAGAAAAATCTGTGTGAGGAGGTCAGTGTATTTAAGTCCACAGAGTCCACACCAACAGATTTGGAAGGTGTTTTAAGAGCTGAGCCACCCTCATGCTTTTCTGCCTGTCCTCAGGGAATGACTGGATGGATAGTAAGCTACTTCTTCAAATACTATCCCAATAGTTGCACGCTATTAACACCTTTGTAGAGGTGTCTTGGAGATCTTACCCAAGGTATCCAGAGACACCTTGCACTCATTTTTTTATCTTGTTAACTGTGTCATGCCCATGAGTCAACGTAGTCCCTGTATGGCAAATGTTTATGGTTATTCATATCTGGGATTCTACTTACTCTACTAGTTACTCTACTCTAGTTACTCTAACCCGTTCTAGTTATACTTTTTCTTTCTGCCCTAGGAAGCTATTTACAATGTATTGCTCAGGACTGTTTTAATAATGAAAGTTTCCGAATATATGAGCTGTATCAATGCTTTTACTTGAGAGGTTAGACCAAGATACTGTATTTTTTTATTAATTGCTATGTCTGTAAGGATCACTTAATCACTCATAGTCCAGTGAAAGAACTGAAAAGGGTCTCCATATTGCTTAAAACTGGAGTCTAATCTTTGAGTTTTGATCAAAACTCAAAATTTCAGATGTGGAATTCTGCATGATGCCCCATGGTTGTAATAATAGCCAAGACTTGAATATTAAGGAAATACATCATCTTATCATTCACAGTTGATATGAAAATCATGTAAATAAGTGTGGCAGTTCCTTGTCTTGGTGTTGGTAATAGAAATACCAGTCCCTTGACTCTTTCCATGCTGCACTCTTCCATCTGCCCTGGCAGCCAGTGAGATGAAATACTCTCAAGTAGTACTTTAACCTGTCCTTCGCTCCTTGGTCTGGAAGAAATGGTGAGGGAAGATGTTTTCAGGTATTTCTTCCACCACTGCCAACAGCTCTGCTGTTCAGTTTCCCTGAAATCTCTGGGCATCTAGTGGCATTTTTAAAAAAATTGCTTGCCATTTTTATTGTATATTTCTTTTCTTCTACTTTCAATGACTGTCTAAAGAGGTTTTTAGTAATTTACTATAGAGACCAAAGTGGTAGAGGAAAGCCATTGGTAATTCTACAATGCTGTCTGTTCTGATTAAAATACAGGCTTTGGGTCTTTCTTTGTGCTGGATTATTTTATATGAAGGCAGAATTTGAGCTCAGTTTAAGTCAGTATTTTATATCATGACATAGAAAGAACTAATACTATGATATTGCTATTAGCTATTATTTGCCACTTATTAACTAGAAAGAGAGGAAACTTCTGTATAGTCACCTCATATGCTTCCAGTGGAATTAGTTGGCACACTTGGTTTAGAGCTATGTTTTCCTTGGTAGCGGACAGTGGTCCTTGGTGGTACCTTTACCATTGTCCCTTCCATCTCTGATGCCTTGTGCTGCTGTGTTTTCTGTGTTTTTACTTTTTCTCTTAGTTTCAGCCTCTGTCTTTTTTTTTTTTTTTTCTCTTGCTTATTCTTTTCACGTCCCTTCTCTTCTTGAATTTCTTTATTGTCCATGGGGTCTTATCTCTCCCTCTCTGTGGTGTCATTGTAAAAATTAGATCATTTTCACTGCAGCATTTTCTCCCCCTCCAGATGCTTTTCCTTTTTTCCCCATGCATATGCCATCTGCCTGTGTGTGCTCTGGGAGATGTGCAGGTGTTGGTCAGGATTAGGTGGCAGAACTGAAGTGAAATGTGATAAGTTTTGCCTGCCAGCGGCTTTCTGCATTGTTTGGTTGGTTTTTTTTAATTATGAAGTTGCTCTGTCAAATAAAGAAGGAAGGGAAGAACGAGAGAAATGACTCTGCAATTGAAGAGAAGCAGAATGGGGAAATGTTGGGTGCTTGATCCCAGTACTGAGGATAACATGGAGCAGCAAAGAAAGAGGAATTCTCATAGAAAATTTGAGAGGTCCAGAGGCTTTTTACCTTTTGTAGAAACTGTGAAGTTAAAGGTTCCTCTCAGAGTTGTGCTTCTGAAATTTGTCAAGCAATATCAACCAACTAAAATGCTATATTAAAATAGAAAATAATATTAAAATGTATTGCATAGTGTAGTGTGACTTCATGAAATGTTAAGCAACTTCTAAACTGGTTTTCTTATGCTCTTTTTGTATATAGAAAACGTATACATCTTTTGAGTTAAGTCTTTTTTTTTTTCTGGTCATTCCAAATTAGCTTTTTCCTGGCTTTTTCTTCTATGTTTATAGACTTCCCTTCTCTCCAACCTTTGAACTTCATTTATTAAAATCTGTGTTTAGGTGTAAGATCATCTTACCATTGCAAAGTGCTCAACTTTTCTCCTTTCCAAGCGATGTTAAGAAGATAAATACATTTGGTACATGTTGTTAGTGGTTCTATCCACCAGTCTCTCAAGGTCATTACTCTATCATTAGTTAGGGGAGGAAATTTTTTAGCCAGATTAAATAGCCAACTTTTCAAATTTTGTCTTCCTGACTCACATGTGGTATTTCTCACATCATTTTGGACTGCTGTACCTAGTCTGTGTAGAATGTCATTGAGTAGCTTGCTTGGGTTTCTGTTAGAATATGTTCTTACTTACTTTTCTGTATTATGAAATATGAATTTTCAGACCTTGTGTCCTCTCTTGCAGCTTGTTTGCATAAATAAACCAAAAAAACTATCTTGCTGACTGCATGCTTTCTAGCTTGGGCCCAGATTGGACACAACAGCTGTGGACTTTGAAAGACTCTGAACTATGAACTACAAAAAAATTCTCCTCAGTGTTAGAAATGTGAAAAGTTACTAATTATTCCAAATCAACTGTTCTCAATTGTTCTATATAAAAAATTAAGACATTTAAGATAATTTTCATCTCACTTCAATTTAGTCATCTGAAGTCTAGTCATAACATCTAGTCTAAGCTAGTCATACTTTGGCTTGCTGTACAATCAGGTGGGAGATAACTTCAGAAGGCTATTCACTCCTCTCATAAAAAGGATGTCAAATAGTATCTGGAATGAAGCATCTCTGGAGATGCGTATCTCTCTCCATTGATGATAGATGTGAAGATGGCTAAACACTAATTTTGATTGTCCATCCTTTGTGTTTTTTAAACGTTAGGAAATAGGAAGAAAGAGAAAATAGGTATTATTTTTTTTTTTTAGTGCATGAAAATCTGACCTACTTTAATAAACTGTATTTTGAAACAAAGGATTTATGACTATTCTTTAACTAGTTTATTGGAGAAGACTTGACGGTTCAAATTCAAGAAAGGTTGTGGTATGTACTGTGTTAAGAGAATTTTACAGCTATTGTGGAATCTGTGATACAAAATGACTTCTTAATATCTATCAATGGGAAAATATTGTAAAATATTTTTAAGGAACAATATTAATGCAACCAAGTAGGCAAACGTAAAAGTTTCATACAGAAATATTTTATATCTTTTTTTCTTTGGCAGCCTTGCTTTGCATCCTGAACGTGTGTTGGTAGCAACAGGTCAAGTTGGAAAAGAACCGTACATCTGCGTGTGGGACTCGTACACTGTGCAAACTGTATCTGTTCTGAAAGATGTTCACACACATGGTATAGCTTGCTTGGCTTTTGATTTAGATGGTCAGGTATGTAATATTAATATTCTTTTTTCAAACAATTTTTTTATCTGTCAGAAATCTTGTTATGTAGCTTTTCCTTTTTTAAGGAAGGGTATTGACTCAGGTTTTATCTGCTTATTCTCAAGTTGGGGAAAAAAAGTTGGTGTTAGTAGTAAGTGACATACTCATATTTGGCAAGAAAAGTATAACTACAAAAGAGTTTTGGATGAAGATGAGGTGGTAGGGAGGTTCTTGTGGTCTGTGGGTCACAGCTGAGGGTTACACCAAATAGTTGGACATAGTGGACCTCCCCCGTGCAGAGAGGTGAACCTCCCATTTGTGCACAAAGTGATGGCAATCCTGTTGTGTTACTCTTCTCGGACTCCCAATGTCTTCAGGCATTATCCCCTTCTCTGTCATGCATCTTGCCTGCATTGGTGGCTCTCCACAGTTTGATTGTTCAGACTCATGAATCCTGGATCTAAGAATCAAGAAAAAGGTTTTATTGGATTATAATTTTGTTACTTTAAAACTTTGTTTGAGCAGTGAATTGGTATCTGTACTCCACTGTGGGGGTGGTGTGCTGGTTCATAACAAGATTTTCTAGTTCTTAGGAGAATTGAGAACATCATTTAATCTCCATTTTTGAGAAGACAATGTATTGGCTTTTGTCTGGAAAGGCATCCACCCAAAGTTTTTGTGATGGGTGTGCAGTAATTGTAAAACTAGTCTGTATTTATGCCTCTTGTTCTGCAGTAGGACTGGAATTGAACTGCTTGGAAGTGTAGCTGGAATTGAAAGTGATGTTCCTTCCAAGAATGTTTTCAAAGGTGGAATAGAAGGGTTGGACTTTGCAGTATCTGAAAAATTGAATTTGGCATTAATGAAGAGACAGCATGGATAGCAACTGTGTTTAACTTTTTTCTTTTTCTTCTCATTGTCTTGGAGCTTTTCAGACAGAAAAGAAATGATGTTATTTGGAATGGATTTCTGTCTTTGGGAAAAAATTTACTTAAGCTTGAGGTTTGCTTTTGCATTTATAAACTCACTTTGATAATCTACATAGAAACTGAAACTAAATTTGTCTTTAATGTATGTAGGTATTAACTGCTGAACCGTGAAAAAACTTTGTCTTAAAGATTTGCAAAGTGTTTATTTACAAAATTAAAATGTCACAATTCATGCATAAACTGAACAAAAAGACTTAATTCTCTTTAAAAACAAAGCCTAAAATCAGTCAGTTTCTTTTTACCCAATCTTTAATACTGTTAGTCTTTCAACAGAAAGACTGTATAAAAAATAACATTTTGACTGGTTAACAGATACAGTAAGTATGGACTGTTGACGGTCAATGAAATCCATGCAAAATATCTTCACAGTTGAAGACAACACAGGCTACAGAGCATAGGAAGATCTCAAACTTTTATTTTTCTATATTTTCTTGGAACAATCTTTTTGTCCTTGCTTTTCTAGTTTAACTGGCTTCAGGCTCTTTCCGAATATTAAATCATAGAATAGCAGGTTGGAAGGGACCTCAAAGATCATCTGGTCCAACCCCTCTTGGTGAAAGTGCAGTCTAGAGAAGGTGGCCCAGCACCCTGTCCAGCCAAATCTTAAGTGTCCAATGTTGGGGAAAGATTTCATGAAATTTGTACGTTCAGGGTTTTGTTGGATTCTGGTTTGAGAAAGGATTCAGAAAGGAATAGTTATTCTTGCATGTTTTCAAGAATCAAGAAAAAGACTCTAAAAGTTTTTAACTGTTTTGACTCTGTTTCCAAGAAGAATGACGAAAATATTTTTTCTTTGTATCTCCTCAACTGGTAAAATAGATACTTAAATTCTGCAAGTTACATGTAATTAAACACATGTAGTTTCATTAATTTCAGTGAGATTATTCATTTTGCAAATGTCTCCTGACTGCTGCTTGCCATATGTGCTATATATAATTATATATATAAAACTTTATAAATGAGAAATAAGTTGTTATCCAAGATCTTGCTTCTTTATGATCTTGATGTCATAACTGAAGAGATGCATCTGTGGAAACTTTGCCATAAGATGTTGTATCTTTAGTTTTCTTCTATATTGAAATGTAGCTATTGCTTCTAACTCAAATGCATTATTAATTTGTTACCATTCAGAATGATGTCTCTAGCTTTCATTTATATATTGAGTTATTTTTATTAATTTATTTAATTTTGACATTTTTAGCGTTTGGTCTCAGTTGGTTTGGATTCGAAAAACACCGTTTGTGTGTGGGACTGGAGAAAAGGAAAATTGTTATCAATGGCTCCTGGTCATACAGACAGAGTAAGTATAACTAAAGAATTTGAGTATCAATTTGATTTTAGTTTCTTAAACCATGACTGTATATATATACTAGACCTATGTCTGAACAAAAAACATTTTATGTTTTAGAAATTGAATTTGCATAAAGCTTGGATATGTATTAAGATCTGTGAAGATATTTAAGATATGTACACTTATTTCCAAAATAAAATATGTAACTCACTGTTTATTTATGTACGGTTTGTTGAGACTGTAAATATGTAGGGGAAGTGCAAAATTAATGCACTTCATAGACCCTAATCCCCATATGGGAAATCAAAATGCAAATAATCTCTTAGATTTTTCTCTGTTAATGAACCTTTATGTTGTTTTATTATGTGTTGTAATTACTCTGGGGAAAAAAAACCCGAACAGAACTAATGAGCTATACATTGCAATTTCAGTGTTGAATGAAGGGATACAAAAGTAATTCCAATAGTTCCATTTGAGGCATTTCAGACTGTCTGTTAGTTTACTACAAGTATTTACTGGTTTAACATGCAACAAAGGCCATCTCTGCTGATATTTTTTTTTTTTAAATGCAGATATTTGATATTTCTTGGGATTTGTACCAGCCAAACAAGCTTGTCAGCTGTGGCGTAAAACACATCAAGGTAATGAAATAAAAAGTTAATTCATAAAGTATTTAACCTGCAGTAGTTTATACTCTATAAAATATGTAAAAATGGAATCTAAAAAGAATATATAATAATTATTTGCAAGGTCGTTTGTAAGAATAATGTTGCTTCTTAGGAACTGCAGTCATGGATCACACCTGACTACACTAGTCATTTTACAAGATATATGTAGTGGAAAAGAGACCATCTCCGCTCGAAAGAGTTCATGCCCTGACAGAAGAAATGCGGGAGGAATGAAACAGTTGTCAGTAGGATCATGTGTAATGATTGTAATACAATTTAAAATGTAGGTTGTCTAAAACATGCTGTCTGAAATCCCAAGTAGCATAAGACAGGATACACACGGTTAAGGTGAGTCCAGGTGCTCAAGTTTCTGATTCTTGAACAATTAATGAATTTTTACACTGCAAAGGTGAAATGAGTTGAAAAACCATTTCTCAACAGTTGGAGAAAGTATGGGGATACAGTAGAAAACTTGATATTTTCCTTTTAATTATTTTTTTTCCCCTGCTGTTACTCCTATCTTTGTCATTTTGAACACTCTCCACCTGTTACAGGCTTCGTAACAGGGACAGTTGATGTGTTTTCCATGCAGAGTGTTTCTATGAAACATTGCTTTTTTGATCCAAGTACCAATGGCCATGCAGAAACAGCTTCTCTGTCAGGTTTAACTGTCAGCACTGTTACCGATGCTTGACTGCCATCAATTATGTTTCCTAAAGTCACTGCCTTCTCCCGTGCGCTGCCTTCTGTGTTACCACATAACAGCAGTAGATGGCAGCTTGAAAGTTCTTTATTGCTCCTATGTGTAGGATCCTATGGTGGGAAAAAATGTGTTGCTTTTTATACAATGAACTTTTAGATTAATATGAATTAATGGTCTATTGGAAAAAATACTCAATATGTTTGCTAGATTGCATACGTCTTTGATTTGGCAGTGTTTAGCGTATCAATAACAGATTGCCATGAGCTTGATTAGTAATGATCTTTTTTTCTACTTCAAGATTTGAAAGGACCATTTTGCCAATAGTGAGCTAATATTTGCCAGCAGTGATTTAGTATATTTAAGGTGGCTTTATGATGTCAAAACATATCTATTTAGATAAGAAAAAGTTTATTTGAGCAACTTTTAAGGCTCTGTAAAGCATTTTTTAAATAGTATTTTAAAAATAATTGGTATTTCCTTTGAGAAAACATTAATAAAAATCTGAATTGGAGAGATTTATAGGCATTTGGATCAGGCAAGAAATTCTGCTTGGTTTGTATTCTTCTTAAATCCACCCCTTCTTCTTTCAGATATCAGTAATTACTTTTAGGTTTGTAATACTATTGTAATTTTTTCCCTCACATGATACCTTATGCAAAGTGTAATACTATTTAATCAAGTTATGTAGATAATTCCAAGTGAGCTGATATTGAGGAATTACTTTTCTTAGATATGTTACCTACTTCCATATTGGAGCTGGGTGTTTGATTGATGCAGTGATTGTGCAGTTACTTCTCAAGCATCAACATAATTGACAACCTGTGTACTTTGGTTAAAGAAATACTAGTTGAGATACAGGGATTTGTCTATTCAGTATATGGTTATTTCTTAATTACAGTGTTGCTGGTACAAAAATCTGTTCATTGTAACTGCTTACGTTACCTTGTATTAATTGAAGTCTCAGCTCAGAATTTTGAATAGATTATTGGTAACAGAGAGACTTGCTGTGAAATACAAGTAAAGTACAAATGCAGCATTTACAAAGTGGAGGTTTTACATCAAAGGAAGATCAGATAATTCTGTTATGAACCGCTTTTCAAAAATGATGGAAAAAACAACTGACTCACAAATTACATTTTGAAAGAATTTCAGTTTGATTTAATACCCATACCCTGAAACTCTCTCCCAACTAGTCTGCTGTGCTGATTTTATGGAAAGATAAAGTTTAATAACAGAAAAAGTTGTTAGCCAACTGAAGAACTAAAGCAGGGAAAAGGGTATAAAGGGTGATGTTTTTTGGAAGTAAGGTACTTCTCTTTCAGGTGTACATATTAAATTATAGGGTATTAGTGAAGCATCCATCTTTATAAATCACTTTGTGTTGCAGTTCTGGAGCTTGTGTGGCAATTCATTGACACCAAAACGTGGTGTTTTTGGCAAAACTGGTGATCTCCAAACTATATTGTGCCTAGCCTGTGCAAGGGATGAAGTGACATATTCTGGTGCCCTGAATGGAGATATATATGTATGGAAAGGAATCAACCTTGTACGGACAATACAGGGAGCACATGCTGTAAGTATATCTCTTTGAAGTGATATAAAATGTTAAATAGATTTCTGGAGAGCTGGAAAGGGCAGTGCAAGATCATCTGGTCTGTGTTCCTAAACAATTTCAGTGATAGAGACTCAGTATCTCTAATTTGAATATTATTTTTTTCTCTCCTTTCTGTTGCTTAATACCTCTGTTATGGTAGAAAGTGACACTAGATTGAGAAATACATTTAGGTGTCTATTTGTCTACTGTCTCCCATTATCATTGATGGGGCACGTAGTCAGTAGTCAATAGAGCCTGGAAAGTGTTTTAAGTTTACCCTTAAGCAGACATGTATTACTGTGTTCAGTTACCCACGCATGCGTATATGCAGTGACATTTTATATATTGGAGTTGAGTGTGTAGCTGCCTGCCCCAAAGAATATGGATCTGCTTTATCCGAATTTCTTTTGTGGATGTCTGATTAATCCAAAAAGCGCCTCAGAAGGCCTGGATTCCTCTATTTAGACAATTGATGTTGAAACAAAGAAACCAGGTCCCTAGGGAGGCTGTGGTGTCTCCATCCACATCTCTGTCCATTTAGAGATACTCAAAACACGGACTAGCTCCCCTCCAGTGTTTTCCCCCAACATCAGCTCTTCTGTCATGCAATGAATTGAGTCCTCCTGGCTGGTGGTGTCTGAGAGCTCTCTGGAGTCCATTGATCCTGTAAACTGTAATGTAAGCCCAAGCTTGTTGGTAAACACATGTGTTTAGTCATTGTAGCTTGACTCAATCACTCGTCCTTGTCCTATGTTGCTGTCTCTTACTGTATTCATTCAGCTCTATAGAATCGTATAAAGCTTTGAAAAGTGAAGACATATCAGTGAAAGATTAATAAAATTTTTCAAAAGTGCTTGGTAAGATTTTCTTTTAATCAAAATGTTTAATGCAACTGTGAAGTAATTATATTTTTGCTACGTAAATTTTCATCATATTTTCCATATTCTTTGAAAGCATGCGGTTTTGTGTTTAAAGCAGGCAACAATAAAACACTTAGTGGTTTGCAGTCTAATTTGTGGATGAAAGTCCTCATTTCCTCTCATGGTAGTAAGCCATATATGGTGATACAATGTGAGATTCAACTTCTGACTTGTCCAAGTATCACTTTAAAAACAAAGCCAATCAATTTTTGTTTGTTTTAACCTGTGAGGTGTGAAACTGTTAAGATGACTTTATGAAGCTATATTATTTGCTGATTGAAGTTTGATTTTTGTTTTGGAAATCATTGTACTTTCTAGATAATATTTGAAGTTCCTGTAATAACAATTTAAAGTAGTGTGGGAATACAAGCATATGAGTTACTGTATTGCAGCTTCAAAATTTTAGGTAAAAATCAGTAATAGTTAATTGTGCTTGCTTATAAGAATGCGTTTGTTGTAACTGGCAGAATTGGACTGGATGGGATGAACTGTGCAACTGAAGTATTAAAATCACTCTGATTTGATCAGGTATCACAGAGGGGACAAATGAATAATATGTATGTGGGAGAGGTTGCCATCAGTCTGCAGTAAGGAGACTCTTGGTTTACTGATGGTTTAGAAATGTACATTCAGGACGATTGCACCTTGTTGTATTAGCTAGTAATCCCAAAGCGATTAGACTGCTTATTCAGACAGCTGTATGATGACAGTGTATCTGATTATGAACAAAAATAAAGGTATGAATAACATAAGTGTGGGAAACACACCCTAGACTAAATTTTGCATTTGAGATTTCTTTATATATATATATATCGATGTATGTTTATTAAAAAAATGAAATATATATACACACACAGATGCATACCCTCCTATATGCATCTACAGAAATATTAAGTGTATACAAGAAGGCCCAAATTATAAACCAGGAAATATGAGGGGATATTTTAGCCCTCAAATATTCCCTGATTCTTACTCTATCCCTTCATATCTGGTTTTAGTGTTCATATTTAGCGTTCAGTATTGTTCTACTGTATTTTATATTTTCTTAAGGTGACGTGGACATTTACTTTTTGATGTTGAAGTTACTGAAATGAATTTTTAAAATGCTTATATTGCATATGCAGACCTGGATTCCCAGAGGAAAAAGTGCACTTCGTTTCCTGTCCAAAACTGATCAGGAAAATACCCTCTCATCCTGTTTGGTGCTGTAGGAGACACCTGTCCTATATATTCCCATCTTTGTTACATGGACTATTTAAAATTGCAACAGCTTATTGCTTAGAATAATGCAGTGCTTTTCAGCTGTTTCAGTGTGAAATGACCCAACTGATAAACGTGGGACGATGAGAGCTTCTTGCTCCATTACCTTACGTGCTGTGTCAGTTCTTTGTTGACCACAAGATCAAATTTGAGGTGCTCTGCTCCTTATCTTCAGCAGTGTCAGTGGACGGAGCTCAGGTGACCTTGGAGTAGGTCTCGTTTAGCCTTCTATTTTTGGCTCTGTCCTTTAGGCTCAATACAATTGTACTTTGCAGTACTGAAAATTAAGTTGGGGCACTAGTCCATGGCTTTGGAATTCATTTTCACGAGAGATTAGAGTCACTACAAATCTCACCAATTTCAGGGAGGAAAAAAACCCAGAAAATCTCTTTTGGAAGCTTACTTTCCAACCAAATGAAACTTTTTTTTTTTTTTTTGGAAAGAAAATATTACCTTAAAGGATAATATTGTCAGACTATTCTAAGAACAAAAAATAGCAGCTTGGAATAAGAATACCTCTTCAGACATACTAAACTATTACTGTCATATTTTAGTTATTTTATACTCAATTTTATAAATCATGTCCTTCTCATCCATTCTTTTAAAAGAAAATGCAAGTGTAAATGATAACATTTGTGATGTGCGTACATTGTTAAAAGCACAGTGTGTAGGGGATGGATACAAATTCCCATTCTGTGTGCTGGTATTGGAATTGTCCTCCCTGCGTGCCTCTTCATCATCCCGCTTCAGTAGTGCTCAATAGGCTGGAATTAAATGGAAAATTTATTCAAGGAAAGCATGTCTCCTTATTTGCATAAACCACGTGGTTTTTTCTTGCAACCTCAACAGGCGGTGTCTAAGATGCAGGAAAACATTTTCTAAAGCACGTTAGTGATGTGGGGGTACAGTCCATCCAGCTGGCAGTGGTCTGCATTAATATAGAAAATGGGTTCTTTTCAAAGGTTGACTGTCTTTGTTACAGTTACGCTAGCTGAAAAGACATTTCTTATTTTCATAGTAATTCAGTGTGAAAAATAAACCATGCTGTCCCAGTATTAACAATCGAGGAAACAGACAGCAACTTTAACACTAGCAAGCCAAATAGGAATTCACAGCTAAGACAGATGATCTGTCTTGGGTCACAGCAGCACTAAGAACTGTACACGGAGGAAAGAAGAGTTTCTGGCAGATTCTTATCCAAGTTTGAGTAGAAACAAAAAGTTGAAACAAATAGGTTGGGATGATGGGAGAATTAGTTGGAAGAAGATTGGAGACTTCACTTAATGTGGAAGTAGGAAAAGATGGAGACGAGCAGGGGTCAAGAGCAAAAGCACAGAGTTCACATGCAGGGCAGGGAACACTGGATGGCAATGGAGACTCAAATTCTAGTTTTGCTGATCTCTCAATAATAATAAAGTTTTAATAGGGAGAAGAAAAAGCAACATGAGCGTATGTAAGTTCGCTGACACTGGTAGTACTTCAGGGAGGGTATTTGTAGAAAGTGCATCTGATTCTGGAAAGTTAATATATACCTTGACTTAAAAACAACTACTTTTATTAGATGTCTCATTTTTGTACCAGTGCAAAGAACAGACTATAGATTCTTCTATTTATTTTATCATCTTACATGTTCTAAATTCAAGGTAGGCCATGACTATGAACATACATATACAAGATGTTACTCAGGTATTAAAACAAAATAGTATGCTTATTTAAAAACATCATATGTTTTAAAGATTCTTGTGTGCTATGCCTTTGCCTTACCTCAGAAATGTACATAAGATGCTTTCTCAGCAGCTGAATAATTTATTTTGAGATAGTCTTTCAGAGGTGCACATTAAAGTTGTGTGGATTGATGTCAGAAACTGAGGTTAAATAACAGGCTTGAGGTTAAATAACAGGCACTCGGTTAAAACTATTGCATGTCTATGTCAGTTGGCTGAATCCTAATTAAATATAGATGGAAACAATATCATGAACTTAAATGAATGGGTTTAAGCCTGTATCATATACCAACACATTAAGTCCCGCGGTATTTTTCTCCTACTGCTTAGGGTAGTCATGGATTTGAAAGGTGACTGTCCACTTAGTTCAGCCAATGAGAGGTGTATGGACAGCTATTTTATTTTTTAATAGTGATATGCCCATTTTCTAACTGTTTTATGGGTGATTTGATAGAGAGGAAGATTAAATTTCACAGTAGTGGCTTTCCACTGTAAACTTACTGACACCAACCTTAAATGACCGGAGTTCTTGTTGAGCTGCTGTAATGTCTCTGTTCTCCGTATTGCCCAGTAGTAGTCAGTTGCTTCTGAAGTTCCCGTATGATCTTTCAAGCTTGGTCCTAATTATAGCTAACTGCAGTCATATGTTTTAGGAATTGCATAGTCAGAGTTAGTGTGGTGGATTTTATATAAATAATTGCATTTAGATCAATTAACACTTGATTCTTTTTTTTCCGTTGGAGGCAAGATAGGTCCAGCAGCAGTAGAAGACCTGAGACTACCTCACTATTGGAAACTTCTTAGATAGAAGCAGTAGCAAAATATTCACGCAGTGGAGAATGTCTTGTCAAGTTCTTTTTGTACTTCAGCTTTCAACTATCATTTCTGTTAGATCTGAGCATTTATTTCTTTGTTCATTCAACTCTTTTTTCGAATTTGAGGGAACACAGATGTGATATCAGCTCGTTGTATTGGAAAAAGTAGGAAATATTCTGCATTCTGAGAAACCTGCTGATTAACTTGAGTTTTCCACAATCTTCCCATTCATTAGGAAGTGTAATGAAAAATTTGTAACAGAAGAACGCAGCCTGTATGTCAGACTGTAATTTTTAAGGTGGAAAACTTTCATCTGCACCTTTTATTTTGATTCAGGAGGCCAATCAATCTTTGTTGCTCACATTATCGTGTTGGATCAAACAGAGTCAGTGCAGTTGTTTACCTCTTGTTACTGTTAGAAGGCTGCTGACCATCAAGAATCAAATTATGCTAATGACAATTTCAGGCTGAAGGACAAACAGAATCAAAGAAAAAAAAAGGCAAATCCAAAGTTGATTTGCATTAACAGTCTTGACAATTTCTAAAAGGAGATGGAAGAATTATGACTGGCCAAGCTACCAGAGTAAAGAATTTGTCTTTTCCCCATTAAGTGTGCACCTGACAATTAAATGAAGAGTAGCTAAGCCAGGCTTCTTCTATTAGGTACATACAGTCACAGTCCTTATTAATAATGCACCTTTTTTCTAGTTTTCATCTAATTCTTCTATTCCAGTGGCACAGACACTGAAACGAGTATGTCCTATTGCATTTCAAGAGATTGAGCAAGCACATCTGCCAAATCTCCTTGACAACCAGTATGTCCTTTTCTAGATAAGGGTATTCTGTGAAATGGAAAACAGATTAATCCTGGATCCACTTGGTCTTATCTTCATACCATTCAGCCAGCTTCCCACATCACCAAATGTCTGATTCTTTTTTTAATACTGACTAATTAAATCATGGATTTTGGAAGGAGTTAATTAGAGAAAAGAGAATAATTCTGTTATCAAGATTGCATTCCAAATAGAGCTTTAAAAGATTTAAATACGCCAGAATTTGGGCAGAATTCAGTATATGGTACAAAATGAGCCAAAATTCCTCTAACCTTTTATTTGCTCAATGACACTAAAAGGTTAATACAGTAAAACAGACAGACACACAGAGAGAAACAAATACAGTTTGGGTTTTGTTTTCAAAAATCTCTAGGCTCCTAAAGAAACAGAAAGAGGATTTTCAGGACGTTAGAGATAATGGGAGTTAGCCTCCTAATCTGCTTATGACTTAAAAATTCCACTCCATTTCTGTTTAGGCATGTACTACTCCTGAAAATATGGCTTGTCTGAAAAGTCTCTATCCTCAGGATAGACCTGACCCATCAAAAGATTTTAGTTCTGCCACCTTAGTCTTTCAGTTCTGATTGTCATTTGACATTCTAGTAACAACATGCATTTTTTTGTGAAAGCTGAGATTTTTTTTTTTTCAACTTGAAAAATTCTATCCCTATTACCTGATGCTAGAGAAGCAACCACAGTCCATATCTCATTATGATCAGACCACTATGATATTTTCCTTAGTTATAATTTAAGAAGAAAAACCAGCTTGGTAGGAGAGAATAGTACTTGGGAATTTTTGCAAGCCACCACCCTGGGTGCTAATTTGTTCTGTTAAGTTTTATTTTCTCCCAAAAGCCAATCTCTCCTTGGCAAATTGCTTTCACTTTTCTGCTTCTTTACTGTAAAATCCAGACCCCCAACCAAAGAAACTATTGGAATTTTGTATTTTCTTCTATACAAAACTGAAATTTCAGATTCTATTACACATCTATATCTGTTATTGGCTGTTTTATCTTTTTTTGGGCAGGAGTTAGAGACAGATTTGCCCTTCCTCATTTTTAATGCTCTCCGGTTTTCATTTGTCATAGCTGAATATTAAATATTTTCAGTAAATATAGAACAATTTTTTTAAAACTTCTCATAGCCTTAACTAGCCAAAGATTCAGTAACTTCACTTACTGAAATGCATGAATTACTTCTGAAAATAAGACCAGTGAGTTGTATAGGTACTTCAAAAAAAAAGAAAAAATAGTGTGTATGTTACTTAGACAATGTATCATGTTTGCATCTAATATAGTGGATGTGAGGATACATTATATTTATTTTAATAGTAGATAGATCATCCTTCCCTCTCCATTTTCCTGAAGAAAATGAGTGTGTTTTATCAAGTGAGTTAAAATATATTAGGGTTTTTTTTCTGATGTCACCTTTAAAATAAGAGCTTATATCTTATTTTATAGCTTATAGCTTATTTTTAAATGATGTAAAGTGATCACTGTTTTTCTTATGTTTTGTTCTAAACAACTTTTAAATCAATCTTCCTTGGCTTAAAATGTAAAACAAATCCCAGATGTTTTTGGCCTAGTTGTGTAGAAGCTGAGTAATAGAACCGTGCCTAATGGAGATCCGTGGAAACCTTCCTGCTGACATTTGAAAGAGCTGGACCTGGCCCCAGGGCAAGAGGAACTCTTTCTAGGGATAAGAAGCAGCATCACCGCGATCATCATCAGGAAGAAAGCAGTATTGCAGCAATTCTCTTATCTTACTGCTTATCACTGAATGTGAATTCTGCTCATTTTGAGTTGGTTTCCATTTCTGACTTTTGTGTTTAAAGCTTGTATTAGCTGTGTATGTTTATGCTATTCCCAACGGCGTGACAGGTTGGGAGACAATCAATACCAGCATGGACAAGGGTTCTACTTTACATATTGGTACCTCTAAACTGTATATATTGTTAAAATTAACTTTCTTCTCTCTTTAGGCAGGAATTTTCAGCATGAATGCATGTGAAGAGGGGTTTGCTACTGGTGGCAGGGATGGCTGTGTTCGCTTGTGGGATTTAAATTTTAAACCAATTACTGTGATTGATCTCAGGGAAACAGACCAGGGATATAAAGGTAAAAAGTTTGTCACTTTTGATATACTGATAAAGTAGGAAATTTACCAATGTTTTGAACAAGAAAAAGATATCAAAAGACCAAAAAAGTTTTTTCATGTATATTACGTGTACTACTTGCTAGAAAAGGAATTTGATCATGGCCACTAGTATGAAGGTCACCAAGTTACTGTAAAGCATACTACGAAGTTGTAGGTGTAGAGATTTAATAAAATGAACATCTTTTCTATTGCCCAGCAGTTTTTATCAAGGAACAGTAATGCTTTAAGAGAACGTAGAAGAGACAGTGAGATCTACGTTGTAGAGCAGCTGAATACAGAAATTGCATTTGCTAGTTATTCACATTTTCATAAAAAACACTTGGAAGCAAGCTAGAGTTCTGTAGTACTTAGAATGTTACTTACATATACCTATGACATCAATTACAGTTTGTATTTACTTCTAGCAGCCTATAGCAAGTTTTGTGAGTGTTCTAGGTATTGCTGCTGTAGTGATTCAGGAAAACGACTGGCTTCTCAGTGTGCAACTCCTAACTTCCATTTTATTATTCCCAACCTTATCTACAAACGAGCGCAGCCTGTGGGTGTTCACTGCTGCTGCAAGCCTGGAAACTTACTGTTTAGTGGGAAAAATAATTCCAGATACTATTAAGATGTTACAAAGATTTGCTTTAGGGGGAGCATCTCAGAAACAAGCTGGAGAGAATTGGGCTCTTTGACTGTCTTAGCATATAATGCATGTTCTACTGATGCTTCTGTCACATATAATTCAGGTTCATCTAGCAGCTAGTACTAAGGTCCATGATTTGATCAAAAATTGTAATTTAGATTGTCTGCTACCTTAGTTGAAATTTAAAGATGCTAAATGTGTAATTTTAGACAAAAATGTCAGTATTAACCTTTTTCTGTTGGAGATGTTATAATACAAGTATTGAGTACGTCCTTTATTAAAATAAGGCTTACACTTTATTTTAGAATTCTTGTAATACTAAGCTTGAAAAGTTAATGTTCCAAGGGCAGTATGTGTTATATGGAATAGATAAAAGGGGTAAATGCAGGAAAGAGAAGGTATATGGATGCTTCTTGGTGTTTTCTTGTGTTTATGTTTTATCACATGCTGTGTTACCTTTGTTTCACAAATTCTGAGGTTGTATCTCAGTAACAATCTCTTCTACAGGTCTGTCTGTAAGAAGTGTTTGCTGGAGAGGAGACCATATACTCGTCGGGACACAAGATAGTGAAATTTTTGAAATTGTGGTGCATGAGCGTAATAAGCCTTTCCTGATAATGCAGGGGCACTGTGAAGGAGAGCTGTGGGCTTTGGCTGTCCATCCTACAAAACCCCTAGCAATGACTGGAAGTGATGATCGATCAGTCAGGTTAAATCTCATTTGTTTAACTGCATGCAGTTTTATAGAAACAGCTTATTTTGTAGATAACCTAATTGAAATGTATGCATTTTAAAGGTATTAGAATGTGGCATTGAAGTGCTTCTGAACCAGTTAAGTTACGCTTGAAATTATTGCTCTCAAATAGTAAAATATAGTGGAAATCTATATTTCACAAAAATGAAATGTACGTAATTTGAACAAATTTCATTTAGCCTAACGTTAAGCACTCACACGCAAGTGTCATAGAATTGCCTTGGTTGGAAGGGGCCTTTAAGATCGAGTTCAACCATCAACCTAACAGTGAAAAAAACCATCACTAAACCATATCGCTAAGCACTGCGTTTACCTGTCTTTTGTGTACCTCCGGGGATGGTGACTCCACCGTTTCCCTGGGCAGCCCATTCCAATGCTTAATAACCCTTTCAGTGTAAAAATTTTTCCTAATATCCAATCTAAACCTTCCCTGGTGCTACTTGAGGCCATTTCCTCTTGTCTGGTCACCTGTTACTTGGGCGAAGAGACCGACCCCCACCTCTCTACACCCTCCTTTCAGGGAGTTGTAGGGAGCAATAAGGTCTCCCCTCAGCCTCTTTTTCTCCAGGCTGAACAACTCCAGCTCCCTCAGCCGCTCCTCCTAAGATTTGTTCTCCAGACCCCTCACCAGCTTCCTTGCCCTTCTCTGGACACGCTCCAGCCCCTCAATGTCTTTCCTGTAGTGGGGGGCCCAAAACTGGGACCTCACCAGTGCTGAGTACAGGGGGACAATCACTGCCCTGGTCTTGCTGGCCACACTGTTCCTGATACAGGCCAGGATGCTGTTGGCCTTCTTGGCCACCTGGGCACACTGCTGGCTTGTGTTCAGCCAGCCATAGACCAGCACTCCCAGGTCCTTTTCTGCCAGCCAGCTCTCCAGCCACTCTCCACCAAGCCTGTGGTGCTGCATGGGTTGGTGTGACCCAAAATCCTGCATTTCCTTTTCAGGGATTATGTTAGGCATTCACGGGTTACAATGAAAAATATTATAATAAAAACTTACAGTTTTTACTCTTACCATATTCACTTTTTCACATGCTGTGAATTAACATTTAGTTTGGGAGTTTCATCAAACTTAACACGTGTATAGTAAATAGAATCTGTATTCTGAGAAAACAGTGTAAATTATTGCCTTTTACAAGTTTTTCTTTTTTTTTTTTTTGCCAAAACCACGTTTTCTCTCTTAGAAGTGAAATGTGTTTGCATTTATGTAAAATATCTCAAGTGTAACACGCTTAGACAAAACAGTAATTGAATTATGAATATTGAATAATGTTCTAGAATTCCAGGTGTATATTGTAAATGATAGATGTTCTGATGTATCTTGTAGTATAAAACTTAGGTAATATAATATTATCTAGTTACGTGTAAGGAGTTATGACTAATGACTTGTTAATAGGAAAGGATATGTTTACTGAGCGAAATCTGTCATTGTTCTTTAACGTTCTTGGCTAAAATTATTAACAAAATAGTGGAATTTTCACAGAGTAGTCTAAAAGTATATATTGTTATATGTTTTCCTTTTTTTTAATATTCAGAAAGTCAAATTAAATTAATCTGTGTCTGCATTTCCTCATTAGATATTTTCTTGCTATTTTAAATACAAGAATATTCTTTGCTATATACAAAGTTCACACTTTTGTATTAGATTTTCCTTGTGAAAGATTATTTTAAATGTGGACACTACCGTGTCCAGCATTCTGCAGAAATTTTAGGCTTCATGCTATCTGTGGCACAGCTACAAACCGCTCCTTATATTTGTAATTGTTACTTTATTTTAGAATTTGGAGTTTAATAGACCATGCTCTGATCGCCCGGTGCAATATGGAGGAACCCATTCGCTGTGCTGCAGTCAGTACTGATGGAATCCATCTCGCTCTTGGAATGAAGGATGGCTCTTTCACTGTGCTTCGAGTTAGGTATGTTACAAAAATGAAAAATAAATACGTTATTAACTCTTTCAAGCATGTTATCTAATTGCTTTTATAAATTGTACATATATTACCACTGTAGTGACCATACAGAGGAGATCACTTAGGTTTCTGTCCTAAATTACTGATCTTTTTTAAATGCGTGTGCTCCATGTGTTCATGTTGCTCTATAATAACACATTGGAAAAAGTGTATTGGTGTATTTGCAGAGAATGGCAGTGTTCTAGGAAGTGCTTTACTTCAGGTTTTAGCTTTATTAATTGTTCTTGAATTACGAAGAAATAAATTTTCATTGCTTCCTAAATTGTTTCTATGTGTTGGGATGCTGCTGTCAGCACATCAGCCATACAAAACCAGTGCTGCCTTGTGGCTGAGATCCCACAGTTTTAAAGGCAAAATGAGATCTGCGTCTCATGTCAGTGAAGTTTTTTACCCTGAGTGAATAAAGGTCCGGTAATCTACCTGATTATTATTTTTGTGGACCAGCTGGAGCATTCCTTTTGTTTGTTCTCCCTCAGCCCAGTGCAGCACCTTCTTCTGTCACTGTTNTTTTTTTTTGCCATGAAGCCCTACCCAACTCTTAAAGATAGCAGTGTTGTGTTTGCACGTAGGAGAGTAAAGTCCACTTCATCATTTCACGGATTTGTCCATTTTTTAAAACTGGGAACTTGACAGTATGATAAGGCTCTTCTATACTTATGACGTGCTTTCTCTCATACTACAGAGATATGACTGAGGTTGTTCATATCAAAGACAGGAAAGAAGCTATTCATGAACTGAAATATTCACCAGATGGGAATTTCCTAGCTGTTGGTTCCAATGACAGCTCTGTGGATATATATGGTGTTCTTCAACGATACAAGAAAGTTGGGGAATGTATTGGATCTTTAAGTTTTATCACCCATATGGATTGGTCTTCGGACAGTAAATACTTACAGACCAATGATGGCAATGGGAAGAGACTTTTTTACAGGATGCCAAGTAAGATTATGCATTGCTTCTATGATATTTGTTAATTAATACGGAAAGAATGTATAGTAGTTTTGTAAAACAGCCAAATATAGATCCTGGTTTAAAGCAATGGGTTATAGAGAAATTTTTTTCTAAGTTTATGTAAATATTTGCTACATTTGAATAAGGATAGCATTTTCTGGAAAAGTTACTTAAATAATTTCATTCTTATACATTTACTCTTTATAATGCATCTTTTCATGGTAGAGATGCAGGCTTATAATTTATTTTATTTCTCAAAAATAAGTGTTTCCTCTCACCTTTTTAGAAAAAGAAGAATATTGCTTTCAAATCCAGTTTTGCAATAACTTAATAGCTTTGTACTTATTGAGCTTAGATATTAAATAGATTATCATTTGCTTGCACTGTATCTTTTTTAAAATGTGTGGAAAAATCAGTATGTTGCATTTCCAAAGACTCATCTGGTTTTCTAGAACTATGTTTGCAGCACAACTGAAGAATTTAACTTAAAAGAGCTTTTACAGTGAGAAATATCTACAGCTTGAAACGATTGGACTGCAAAGGAGTTTGGGATCGGATCACAAATGAATTTGGAAGTATAATAGGATTAGGTAACTTCTAGACAAAAGAAGAGTACCTGATATGAGGGTGCCAGAATGTTAGGAATTACTCACTGGAAACAAAAGAAATATTGAAGCTGTGATACATATATGATTCAATCATGCAACCTTCAAAATTAATAAAAATATCAAAATAAAAGTTAGCTGGGCAGTCTACTCATAACACAAGTTCAGATGTGTCTTTTATGGCAGGGGACTATTAAATAAAATTAGTATATTACATAATATTAAAATAGACCTTTCAGATTCAAGGTTTGCGACAACCCTATAATTGTAAATATTTTCAAGACAACACTGTCTCAAAGACTTGACTGTACTGTCCCATACTCTTGAAACATTTTTCACCGCGACAGTTCGCTCTGCAGAGGACAGATGCACATAAAACGTATATCTTAAAGCTTCAAATTTAAGTAGTCCTGATTATGGTATGTCAAGGGCAGTGTTTGTCACAAGGTTTTACTTGTTTCTTCTGTGTGTATACACTCTTTAATATCTTTCCACATTTTTCCTACTCATCGTATTTGTAGTAAGTGTTTTTTATCATCCCCACTTACTATATTGTCCGTTCATTTGTTACTCTATATATATGCTTCGCGCTGTACGTTATTCATAGCTCCATGGAGCTTTTTGTGACTCCCTTAGCTGAAGCATCTGATTCATTCGATGCACAATTTTGTTCCTGTGCACTGAATGAGACAGAAGATATGTGAGAAAAGATAGTAAATGAGAATTTAATAGACTGTAACAAATACATCACACACAGGATGAGCAATTTTGAGTTACATAGGCAGATTTCAGCCTGGAGTTTCTTGATATATTAAAACATGGGATTGTGAAAGCTTGTTTATGAAAAAGTTTAGTGAAGTTAAAGAATCTCCTCAATATTTTAAAATAATGATGAGCATCAGATAACACTTGGAATTGCACTATAAATGGGTAAGGACCTTACGGTTGCCTAATACAAGATCTGTAGGACTTAGTCATGGATATAACCAGTATTAGTAGTCATCGTTTACATGGATTAGTGATTGAAAGAGATTACAAGGTAAACCTTGGCAAAGGGTGCAGTTATTTCATCAGAGCTGAAGGATCTTCAAACAGAGCACTTGAGTTCCTTTCCAGTTTTTGGAGGGGTATATAGTAGTTAAACTTCTCCTTGAGTCTGGGGTGTTCGGGTTTTTTGGGTTATTTCAGTTTTTGCTCTAAATAATTCAGGTTTCTAGATTAGTTCAGCAACAGAATTTTCCCAAACTTTATCCTAGAATGGCTACATGTATTTTTGATAAACGTTTAAAAATAACACAGCCTCAAACAGATATCAAGAAATAATAAAAGCTCTAAAAAACCAAACCCATGTTCTCTGTTAAGTAGTCTTCAGAAGCCTTACTGCTGATACTGCTGGTCATAATAGAGAATACTAGATCATGACAGTTTTGGAAGTCAGTTTTTAATTCTGTCTCACTCGGATTTGATTCTGGAGAATTTAAAAAAAATTTACATTCTTTAAAATTGCACAAGTGAATGTTGAAAAATACCTCTTTATTTTTGTTCTTAGGTGGAAAAGAAGTAACAAACAAGGAGGAATTAAAAGGCGTTCAGTGGGCATCATGGACCTGTGTTTCTGGCCTAGAAGTTAATGGAATTTGGCCCAAATATTCCGATATAAATGATATAAATTCTGTGGATGCAAATTTTATTGGGCAAGTTATGGTTACAGCTGATGATTATGGAATAGTAAAGCTGTTTCGATACCCATGTCTAAGAAAAGGTAGGACTTTATGTGCAATTATAAACACGCATTTTTGAATTTTGGTTATTCAAGAAAAAGGTTTTAGAAAATTGGGGTTTTGAAAAATATGTAAATGGGCAATATTTATTCTTAGAAGTTTAGTTTGAGCTCAAAGCTGGTAAATAATAGGCTGGTGTGTTGACAGCTGAAATAGTAACAGTATTTTATTTGCATTTTGAATAGCCAGAAGTTCTATGTATATTTTATTTTTTAAAATAGATTAGGTTTGGTTTGGTTTTCTTTCACAGAATTTCATGAGGTGATGCAATAACTAGCCTTTTATGAGATACATTTCTCTAAGTATTTCTTTAAGTATTTCACCTTGGTCTTCAAGTAGTTTTCTTCCTTCCTCTGGACCTGTGATGGAGATTTGGGCTAGGAAAAAATAACTTTTCCAAATTATTAGAGTCAATAGTGCAGCATTGCATTTTTAGTGCTGGCTACAACCTCATGATCTTTGTGATGGGTCTTAGGACATGTCTTCAAGCAATATGTGCTTAAAGAATTGCCCCAAAAAGAGTTCTTTCAACTCTTTTTGTAAAAGGTGATATTAAAAAAACATTTTATTTCAATCTTTCCAGTTTTACTTTTGAAGTGATAAGGCTTTTATTGGAACCTGAGATAACCCAGAAATACTTTCTTGAGAACAGTCTTCTGTCCATTTGAAGGAGGCTGAGTTTGTTCCCTTTTTAGCTTGTCTATTTTGCACTAGAACTATATAAAACCAAAGAAAAGGCACAAGAATCTCTGTAATGGAGTACTGTTAAGAACTTCTTTTTAGTAACTGATTCAATGATTGTCTTGTAATTATATACTCAGGGGAAACGTTAACTTGATGTAGTTGTACTGCTAAAGATGGGAGGATATGAATTACTAGAAGTGCTTAGCACTCAAGTTGCACAAACAGTGGGAGCCAGTGCTACGAGCACACGTATGGGGGTGTTTTGACAGAGCTAAACAGACATCATTTAACATTTCAATAACTTCATCTTTTCAATGTAGAAATAATAATTGGCAAAATCTTGGTTTGCAAAGATAAAATAAATACAATAATTTTTTTTAAAAAATCTTCCTTTAGTATACCTCATACAGCACTATCATATGTCTTCTCTCTTTGTGTTTGACTGATTAAAGATGATATATCCTGGAATCCAAATTTAAAAATTTTTCTTAAAGACACATTAAAATCTGCAAATACTGCATAAAGTTGCCGCTATTAATTAAAATATCACTAGTAATTAGAATATCTTAATCAAACTATTACTTTTTATAAAGGTTCCTTGATATGTTTTCCCAAGTTGCTTCTGAAACATTTATTCCACATATATTGAAAGAGATTTTTATTCCTGTTCTAGGAGCAAAGTTTAAAAAATATCTTGGTCATTCTGCTCACGTGACAAACGTCAGATGGTCGCACGATCACCAGTGGGTGGTTTCCATTGGGGGAGCTGATCATTCTGTCTTTCAGTGGAAATTTGTCCCTGACCGGAAGCTGAAGGATTCTCTTCATATAGCACCTCAAGGTAAGTAACTTACTAAAAAAAAGGAAAAAAAAAGAAAAAAAAAGCAGGTGGGAGGAGGAGAAGCTAAAGGAGAAGTAAAATTCTTTGGTGGAAGTATAGAAATAAGTATTCTGAACCGTCAGTCTGCACAAAATTAGTGTTCTTTAAACTTTGCATGAAGTACCTGATGGCATTTCCTGACACTTTCCTGTACCCTGTATGCTCAGTCTAGCAAGGCTGTGAAAAAAATAATTCACCACTCTGTTCCCTGTGCAAAGGGAAAATTTAAAAGTTTGGATCATAGATAAGAATTTATGAATTCTGTATATATCATCCTTTACTAAATTGACAACAAAATGGATGCCCATAAGTCACTGGAAAAAAAAACAATGCATATGATTATTTGATTAAAATTAATTGATCCTGTCACCCTGTCAGTTATTAGCAGTTCATAGTTATTAGCAGTTCATGTTGTAGTTAATGTGAGCATGGATTGTCAAATCAGAAACATCAAGTGGTTCCTTTAAACACTTTCTGGTTTGTAATTTAAGTTGCTTCATTTTCTTTTTCGGTGTTTTTTTTTTTTTTTGGCAGAGAGTCTGGTTGATTCTAATAGTGATGAATCAGATTCAGATCAGTCTGATGTTCCAGAGCTGGACTCTGAAATTGAACAAGAGACACAGATCACCTATCGTCGACAGGTGAAGATTTTAGTTTTAATGGCAGTTGGAATGTTTCCCAGGGTTTAAGTTGGTCTTTTATGAAGACCTGTTGAAATTTGTAAACTGGGGAGGCTGAGCGCTGAGCAGGAACTGACCAGAACCTTTAGACTTTTTATTATCTGATGCATTCAAAATATTAAGATACAATAGAGAAAAGAAAAAGTGTTTATGTATATTCCTAGCATGTTCTATTAGAGTTTTGGTTGTAATTTAAAAATAAGTTACAATTATTAGAGTTTTTTTTCAATGATGTCAGTATAACATTTTTGTGGGTGATAACTGTGACTGAATTCTCAGAAACATGCTGTTCTTATCAATCGTTTAATTTATAATTAATTATAATTTATATTATATTGTGCTCTTTCTTAAAGGTTTACAAAGAAGATCTACCTCAACTTAAAGAGCAATGCAAAGAAAAAAGAAAAAGTGCAGCTTCTAAGCGACGAGAGCGAGCTCCGGGGAACAGTATAAGATTACATTTTGTTCATGGGTATGAAAACTAGGATTCTTTAAAATATACAAACAGACTGTTTGTGTTTTGTAGATCGGTGTTTACAATTTCATAATCTGATGAAAGACTTTTAGGTCAGTTGCTTTGTGATCTATTGTTTTTTATTTCTGTAAAAACACATTTACATTAGAAAGTCTTGTTGCTGAGCTAGACTGATTCTGAACATGAATTCTAAAGTGAATTTGCACTGAAACTTTAGCTGATATTTATTATTTGAATAGAGTTGACTAAACATAATATTTGGCTATCACCTAGATTTTTCAGTATCTGGTAAATAATACCTTTCTTTGGTGTATTATTTTGGAAGCTACGACAGAAACTTGGTGTAGTTGAAGGCGACTGGGTTCTGTACTGAAGTGGTGGTTCTATCAGTGTTTTGTTAAATAAAAAAAAATATAAACTGTTGGTACCTAATCTGAAACAATTTACACATTCCTCATGTTAGTTTAGGGATGAAGTGTAATTCTTAATAGGTCCTATAAATGTGTTAAAATTCAGTTTCATTCTCTTTTTGGTACTAATTTGAGCAACAAAATGATTTTCAGATGCATCCTTGAAATCTTATGATTCGCTCTTTGGTACTGGTAGTTTCCTGTAACTCTTCATAAGTGAAGACTTTTTCATCAGCACAAAGATGTGGTGATTTAAAGCAAACTGGCAGTAGATGTTACTACATTAGAATAATGATCAGAAATATAAATTCCCTTGATACAAAGCAAAACCAAAGCCTTTATTAAATTAAGGCATTGGAAATCAGGTAATATTGTGTTTTCCTTTCAAAAGGTACCTCTTTGCAGGAATACACCTTGGTTTTGGAGATAACTGCAGAGAGAAGTTACTGATACAGTCTATCTTCGTAATGAGACAATTTTAGAAGAGCTTCACTTAGAATGCATTTGGCTAGGAATAGTTAATCATTCAACTCAGCAATTTTGTCTGTGGAAGACATGGAGTCTGAGGAATAGGTTTGGAAGTAATTACAACTGGGAAGCTTGGTACAGAGTTGTGTTTTTTATTTCTATTTTTGATGCTCCTGAATTCTCAGTTGAAGATTTTTGTATCTGTTTAGAAAATGCATTAAGGTGGGTAGCTGTACGCAGTCTTTAAAATTTGGTCTAAGAATCAAACCAAATGATCCTGAAGAAGATGTAGCACAAGCAAAGGCCCTGGATCTTTGGGATTATTGTTATTTCCTTCACAACAGAAGTGAAGCTTGACCAGAATATCAAGGAATGACCAGAAGTAGAATGTCCAGTTGAGTTCTGTCTGGTTACCCAATGGGCATCAAGAAAACTAATGAAGAATCCATGCTGAACAACAGATTTTTCTCAATGTCCAGGCTGTTAACTTTAAAGTGACCCACATCCAAGTGAGTAATAGGCATATTCTCTGATTCAGGAAGTCTGCTTTGCTTCATCTTTCTTTAGCTGCAATGGAAATGTCTTGGATGTTCCTTGAAAGTATAAAAAGTGGTTCCTTTTTTGAACTAGAGGATAGGAAGCTCTTTTTCCTTTCTCTGTTTTTGAGCACATTGGTTTTGTGTTTTGAATTTGTCAACTACCTTGAAAGATGAGCTTTTAAAAATCTCTTCTTATCCTGTAAGAAATCTTTTAAACCTCTGCTTACTTCCTCTTTTGGAAGGGGATAAAAACAATAATGCTGAGTATGTGAGCCAGCCACTAACTAATACGGATGAGAAAGCAACTTCTATTAACAGGTTAATCTTTAAGTGCATCTTTCTCTAAGAGATCTGATGCAATTATCATCAGAAACATATTATAAAAGTGGTGTACTAGTTTGGCCTGGTTTTAAGTATTCCTGTGTTTTCTTTCTGCCATGTCTTTCACACTGGTGGTGGTTCAGAAACATAAAAATGCTACATCTTTTGAGATATTCAGAAGAAGCACTTTCTCAGACTCAATGCTTTCTTTTTGCTGGCAGGGAATAAGGATGCAAATCTAATACTTAAGTCCTGTATTCTCTCAAAGCTATGCTGCTGAGCTCACAGGAACGATTTTGTTCTTGTTTTTTAATATTCAGAGGATTTAAGCAAAATCTAGTTTGAGTTTCAGGATATTCTTTGAACTGACCTTATAAGATGAAGTTTGGTTATGGTTTCAGGATGACATGGGGTTTCTCATGCTCTTAAATGAGAGTCTTATGACACCTTGCATGGATTTCTACCAGAGGGCTCCGAATACCTACAAATAGCATCTGAAGGGAGCAGGCTAAGAGTGGGTCCTCTTGAGAAAACACTATTGCCATGTGGAAGTATTATTTATTTTTTTTTAAATTATCTCTATGTTTGTGCTAAAGAGTCTGACCACCACCATGTTTATTTTTGGGGAGGGTTATACTATGTTCAGAAAAGTCCCATATATACTTTGAAGAGTAACATACAAATTTTGAAACACTTACAGCATCAGACAAACCATGGACTTCGACTCTTTTCCCAGAGAGGACACTACTTGTGGAGTTCCCCCTTAGTTGGCTGTAGATGTGTAACTTGCAACTGTGGGTAGGATCCAGCTTCAGGTTAAAGAAATTACAATTGTGTGCCTACAAGTAGGTGGTTTATGTGTGTATCTAAACTTCCGTCACAGTCAGTGGAGATCCAGTTAGTGGAGCATGAAGAGTGATTTGGCTCAAGTAAAATTAAATGCTGACTGGTGGCTCAGCTGAGTCACCCTGCAGGTTCCATTGGCTGGATTGATTAGAACACTGTTCATTAAAATATAGGTACTAATATATCTATCACAGAGGTGAACACCTACGTTTACATGTCTTTATCTCAAACTGAACCCAGTCCCTGTTCTTCATGGCCTTGGCAACGACAAAATCGTTTTCCTACATAGCACTGAGGCAACAATCTGTTCTTCTGGACATTGCTGTCATATTAACCTGAATCAGTCCTGGATTGATGGATTGATTAGTTGTTGCTGAAGACCACGTGAAAACATCTACTACTGCAGAGTGCAGTGTTATGATCATTGTGTCGTGTTATATATTGTCCAGTAACTGTGATGCAGAGCTTGCTTTTAATATTATTTACTTTCTAGTTGCTAATCTTGATGCCTAAAAAATTACTAGTAAATTATTTCTCTGGGTTGCTTTCTGCATGTAAAGGAATTGTTTCTTTTTGTGTTTTTTCTGAGATTAGCCAATAATCTCAATTCTACATTGGTTTAGTAATATGAAGATGCAAGTATTTTGGAACTGTGTAGCACATTCTCAGGGAAATAAGCGTCTACTGTGAGACATACTTCTTTTCGTCTCTGCTTGGGCTGGCTAAACTCATCTGGTGAAAAGTACCAGTAATCAGGGAGTTAGAAGCCTGGCACGTGGGGAAAGACCAGATTTGTCTAACTGGGTTACAAAATGTCTTTGCACTGCTTGACATTTTGGCAAAATATGTTTTATTTTAATTGTAAGCAGCACCCTATTGTAAGCAGTACACCTATTTAATTTCTTTTTATAACTGGAGAAAGTGAACTAAAATCCAAATTTCTGATCATAAAAGCTTGTAGATATGAGTAATAAGAACTATTTTCCTGCATCCTAGAGACATTTTGGAGGTTTTGGGTAGTCCTGTGATATATGGCATTAACAAACTGAGAGTTTCACTGTGGTTAGCTTAGGGTATATAGGCAATTGTTATGACAACAACTGGGAAAATTCTGAATTTCTAGGTTAAGGTAGAAGGATCTGAGACCTTTTGCTATCTTAATGCTTTTTACTTTTATTAGTGACTGCTAAGCTTGTAAAAAATTGCTCAACGTCCAGGATTTCTATAGCATTATTTCTTTCAGCATACATATTTTCATAGTTGCTTTTAAAAATTTTCTCATTTAGGGTGCATATTCAGCTTTTTAAAATTTATTTATTATCCTGCAATTGCAAAGGAAATCCAGTATTTTTAAGAAAGTGTAGTACAGAGTGAAGCACAGGAAAATGACGTCTAGGCAATGATAGGTCTAGATATCTTCTCTGGCACTGTGCCTGCCTTTGTAATCCCTGCTCCTCACTGACTGTTGTCATGTCCTGAAACCTGTTGGTGTTTTGTTTTCTTTTTTTTCATAGTATTTTATAGATATTTATGTATGATGTCCCTTTATAAACTAGTGGCTGAACATCAAGGAAGGGTGCAGCCAGGCAGGGCGAGTGGGCAGCACTTTGGGGCAGGCAGAAACCAGCTTCAAAACGTGCCCATGTGTTGCTGCTGGGGGAAGCAGTGAAGGGTACGGATGGAGGGCGAAGCATGACTGAAGAGTCTGCACTTGTATTTGGGAGTCTCCGTTGTTGGTCACTGTGAGAAGAGCAGGGAGCAGACATGAAGCTGAGCCTCAGACATAATGGAAAGACACAGATTTTTCTAGAGACCTTGAAGAGACAGTAGCTCAGTAGACACTGAAAAGCTGCTGGGCTGGGACCAAACCTGAAGTTAGGAACCTGCCTGTGAGCACCACTCTGAACAGTGGATTGGAGGGAGACTTATTTAAGTTCATGATCTAATGAGACGCAGCTTTGGACTTCACAGTATCACAGATAATGGAAAACTGGGATGAGTGGCTGGTGCACCAGATGGCTGTGCTACCATCCTGAGGGACCTGCACGGGCTGGAAGTCTGGGCAGGGAGGAATCTCATGAACTTCAAAAAGGGGAAATGCAACATTCTGCATCTGGGGACGAATAGATCTGGACCATCTGCTAGTCTGTTTAAAAGCTTTGTGAGATTAATTTAGCAATTTTTATCTAATCACATATGATCTGATGTAAGTAATATTGCATGTGGCGTAGGTGAGCCAACAGAAATTCAGCGTGTTCAAATCTACTCCAGCTATGTGCTGTGTTTTTTTCCAGTAATGCATATGGCTAGTGTTTGTGAACATAGATCCATGGCTGGAGTTTTCAGAAGAGCAGTCATTAAGCTAAAGTTGGTCAACTGCCTTAAAGATTCATTACTTGACCAGTACGTGGTTACACTATGTACACAGGGAAAGCTTCATATAATTTTATGACAGACTTTTCTACCTGGACTGCGTAATTTCTGGGTCTTAAACCTTTTAAGTGTCTCAGAAGAAGTAATTGTCTTAATGCTACCCATTCCTTTTGTGTATGACACTTACTGCTATATTTACAGGTGCCTCTTTGTCTTATGCGATATTTAAAGAGCTGCACTGCTGCAAAAAGATCCTGCATTTGTTTTCTTCCTAAAAATAATGTAATTTTTTTCTGATGATACATATTTTTAATTAAATAAAGAAATCTTGGGAAGTCTACCATAAACATTAGAGACTTCTATTAGTTTGGAGTTGCCAGGGGTGAAAGTTTAGTTATTTTGTTTGCCAGGAATGACTTGCTGATCATCCTCAGGGCTTTTTTTCAACTAGTTCAATTAGAAGTTGGGTGTAAAAATACTTAGGTAGAGCCTTATGATCCCTAAATAAAGATCATTCTTGGCCAATTCAAACACACTCAAGTGTTGTTCGCATTCTGTGAATTTAATTCTCTATTTAGAGATGTAATCAGATTTTGCCTGTGTCTTTGTAAGATAATTAAAAAGTTGATTTAGTGAATATGTGTAAGAGCAGAAGAAGGAACAGCAAGAGGTTAGCTGGGGAGTTAATAGCATAGACACAGGATGTGTCAGGAGGATGTGGAGCATTGTTTATATTGGAAGAAAGGAGGGAATTAAGTTATGCATTTTTAAATGTTATCTCCATTGACTGCCAAGGTTAGCATTATTAAAAACACTAATTTAAAACTTGCTTGCTTGTTAAATGTTTTTTAGGTTTCTGAGCCTCTTAAATTGCTTCTGAAAGTAGAGCCCTAGCCTTTTTGAAAATGCCACCTTTGTTTTTTATGGGGTACTGAATCTTAATCACCCCAGGAAGAAATGGGTGTGCTGTGATGGTGCATGCAGACCTCAGCTGAGAACTGGCTGCTCTCGCCAGGCGCTGCGTCAGTACAGGAAGGAGACAGGTTTTCCTTCGAAAAAAGAAGCTCACCTGGAAAAAAAATTATGCATTTGTTTTCTGTTATCAAGTTCCCAGAGACTTTCAGTTTTTATCCTGTGTTGTCCACATTCTTGTGCAAACTTTAGCTGCCTGATTTTTGAGCAGCAAGAGGTGGAAAACATCCAAAGTGTTAGTTTTGGTTATTTCATTTAATTACGTGCTCGAATCCGCCTTGTAGTCTGGAACAATTACTGGCTATTACTTCCTCTTCTGAACAACTTTTGGAGAGTAGCTATTAAATAGCAGCTACTTTCAAAATAATGCTAGTAGTACTAATACCTGAATAGTATATGAAATTGAAAAGTTGGTGTTTCTTTGGGAAAGTATGTTAATAATCTTAAAATACCATAGCAGTAATTGGTAAGTAACCTGAGTTTTTACATGTGCGAAATGCATCTTGGATAATTTTATGTCGAAATTTCTGTATGCAGTTATGACTGCAATGAAGAAACTTTTTTCTTTAATTAGTTACAGAGGCTACGACTGTCGAAGCAATTTATTTTACACTCAGACGGGTGAAATTGTATACCATGTTGCGGCAGTGGGAGTGGTGTACAACCGACAGCAGAACACACAGCGCTTTTATCTAGGTCATGATGATGACATTCTTTGCCTTGCTATTCATCCCTTAAAGGACTACGTGGCAACTGGCCAGGTAGGATGTGTCTTTATCTGCGGTGAGAATCTGAAGTTGTTAATACTGAATTTAGAAAAACCTGTTTTGGAGGTCCAGTCTGTGTTTATTCAGGTGAAGGACTGCATTTGTGTTGCAGGTGGAATCGTGGTAAAAAACTGCAACATAAGCATTTTCTCCAGTTCTTTATATTAATTCTGATAAGAGTCTTTAGTTGGTAGGTTTTTTTTAACCTCTTTTTTATTTAAGAGTAGATTCATATTTTTTATTCAGCATTATGTTGCTTCTTTATGGTAAAAAGTAGAGGAAATGTGCAATTAAAATATTTTTTTTTAGTATCTTAGTTGACGAGTTACTTATGTTATTATTGCATTCATGTATTATTACCTAACATGAATGTAGCAGTTGTTATTTCGTTCTGGCATTTGAGTTTCATACATTATGTTTTTGGTTATCACCTATAGCCAGACTATTTACTGCTTGTACATGCAACATGGGTATGTATGTTGCTGAAGTATTTATAATAGGGCATTTTATCTTTCACCAGACTAATTTTAGGTACATTTTTTTCACTCATGTTTTCTGACAAAAAATATCTCTTCCCATAAATGTTTATACACCAGGACTTGAAGGTTTAATTCTATATTCTAGGGTTTTTTTTTATTTATTATCATGATTATTATTATTATTGTTATTGTTATACGATAAATTTCAGAAGATGTGAAGGGAAAGTTTTAACAGAAATAAACTTGTGCTTTTAATGTCCTTAATTTTTGTAAAATTAACGTAAATTAACAGGAAGATTAACTTAGATCTGCAGGTCAGTTTAGAGAATAAAGCCCTAAATGTGAGAATTGATTCTCTTTAATTTTGGCATAGTAAAGACTGTGAATGAAAATGTGCTTGGATTTACTATATTTTAAAATACCTTATGCTATCAACAGAAAGATACACTCTGCTATATACTGTTTTATATATACACATTATATACAGCTGTATGCTACATTACCTGCAGAAATTAGATAAAGTGGTAGTAAAATTCCCCATGCAACACTGGATCAGATTTTCCTGATAGTGGACATTATGGAAAGCTTTGCGAAATACCACAGTTCAAGTTTGTGGCAATACCAGAAATAGATCCTGGTTTTCTTGAATCCTACCCAGGGCTTAAACACAGGAGGGTGTTCTGGTTTTGCAGCCCTTTTTTGCAAAACCTTTGGAATAGCAAATAATCTTGTAAATATTGACTAATAATGTTAGAATCATAGAAGGTTAGAGTTGGAAGGGACCTTAAAGATCATCCAGTTCCAACTCCCCTGCCATGGGCAGAAACACCTCCCACTTGACCAGGTTGCTCAAAGCCCCATCCAGCCTGGCCTTGAACACCTCCAGGGATGGGGCAGCCACAGCATCTCTGAGCATGTTTGTACATAGTTGAAAAAAAAGAATCTATATTCAATTTCTTACCAGGTTCTAAATACCTGCACTAATGCTGTTCTTCTGGACAATACTTCACAGGTATCAGGGCATTAGAATCTAACTTCCAGGCACTTGTAATGACACCACAAAGCAAGAGAAGTCATCTTGATTTCTCAAAGATAGGGTAGCTTACCTACTAGCAATAAAAATAACCTTTTATTTTTAGGCAAGGAATGATTGATAGAGAATTGATGGAATAAATATCAATGAAGGGCTTCCCCCCTGCCCCAAGAGGACTCTAGTTATTGTGATTAATGTCCCTAAGTTCTTTGGAGGGGAGAGCGAGCCAGCTGGGGAGTGGGACTTGTAAAACAGGAGAAGGAATAAAACTGCTAGCCAGACAGAAGTAATACTAGGAAAAATTTGTCATTGTGAATTTTTTCTAATACTTTAGAAAGTATTTGTCAACATTATACTTCTAAACAACTGTGTAATGTAACTGAGAAATGAAAAAAAAAAAGGTTATAAATATGTATGCTTTCAGGTTGGTCGAGATTCCTCAATACACATTTGGGATACAGAAACAATAAAACCACTGTCAGTACTAAAGGGCTATCACCAGTATGGTGTCTGTGCTGTTGATTTTTCAGGTAATAAGTATTTATTTTTTTATTTATATAGAGTTTTCCTTTTCTGTATGAAAATATAAGCTAATCAGTTCTAATGAGCAATTGGGAATTCCTTTACACTGAAGATTTTGTGTTAGAAAGGTTCAATGTCCAATGAGAGGGGCTGTCTTAAACTGATCATTTGTTACAAAGAGCTTCCTTTAGAGTCTTGCACATCAGGAAATGCAAGAACGCGTTCTGTGCCATTTAATAGATGGGCTGGTCACTTTGGAGTTTATTTTGGTTGTATGAGGCAGGCGCATGGATCTGGAGTGTGGTGTCTGCAAAAAGCACATTTTTGAGCAAATTGTTCAGGAGTGACCCTTTTTTTTTTTTTAAATATTTTTTATTAAATCCTGTAAGCTGATTGGGTAACGCACTGGTAAATTCAAAAAGTCCACTCATAGAGTTCTGAGCAGAAACCCAGGCTTTCTCTCCACTTTAGACTAACATAAGAGACTGTCAGGTAAATCTTTCGATATTTTTGCACCCCATACATTGAATTCTTCTACCAATGTTAAATTTCTTGATCTCCACTGGCTTCTATTCATTCTTTAATGGTTTGGATTTACTACATAGAATCTCTAAATTCACAGTGAAGATGTGTAATCACAAAGATGAGTAATTTGGAGTCTCTTAGGCTGCTTATATTTCTTCTCCTTTTTCAAGATGTGAAGCTCATTTCCCAAATTTTGGCACAGATGCACAGCAATTTCAAAGATGGATACGTGTTACAAAGCTTTTGATCATGAGTGAATACAAATAACTTCCTTCTTGGAGGTTAATGCAATATACATGTCAGAGCTTCTCAAAGACTTTGCACTTTTACTAAGTTTAAGGATATTTCATAAACTTCCGGGTATTGCTTCAATGCTTTCCCATTTAGAAGCAAACAGGGATTTTCAGAATGAACAGAAAATTCTCACAGTGCAACCTGTGATGAGGGTTTTTGTGCAACTGTGTCAGCAACTAACTGCATAAAGGATTTCATACAAACACAGAGCATCTAAGTGCCATTTTTAGACCAGGTAACCTAAAGTCCTAAACTCCATCCAACTGATCACTCAAGTTTAAAAGCAAACAGGCGACAGGCATGCTTATAAGTACAGGTCATGCAATTATTTACTTGTTTGTACATTCTTCTTATAATATTTTTGAAGTTATAATATTATTTAATATGGTTTCTTCTTTTTGCAACGTAATGTTACCTATCTACTCTCTTAATCATAAATTTATTTTTCTAGCGGATGGGAAACGATTGGCTTCTGTTGGAATAGATGACAATCACACTATTGTACTCTGGGATTGGAAGAAAGGGGAAAAGCTTTCAGCAGTGAGGTAGGAATTTAACTTTGCTTTACGATTTGTACTTGGATTTAGTCAAATGACGGTAAGCAAAATACATGTATTAAAGAATAAGAGTTCTATAATAAAGTAGCAGTTTCTATCACTTAAGTGATACAGGCAAAAACATCTAGTGCAGCCTTAAAAACTTTCTTTGGAAGAAAAAAATGAAGCTCTGATAAAGTCAACAAGAATTATTACAGTGACAGCTCAACTGGTGAAGCAAGAAGACAGAGAAGACAAAGTTCATTTACGTTTATTTGGTGTGTTCTGAAATAATTTCTTTAAAACTTACTCCCTGCACTTCTTTTGGCCCTACCAGGGATGGTGATGTACGCTCTGCTTTTCAGATCTTTTTCATCAGAGGTCACATCTTCCTTGGGGAAGGAGTTTGAAGTTGTTCTGCTCAGAACTGTTTCCTTCGAGCTGTTTTCCTTTTCCTTGTTGAGTCCTGAGCCGTCTGATCTCACCTTGAAGTTAGCTCTTTAGCTCTGCTTTGGACAGGAAGTTGGACTAAGTAACCTCCAAAGGATAAATATTTTGGAAGTTTCTTTGACTCTGCACAGATTATTTAATATACATTTATTAAATAGAATTTTGATCTACAAAATATACTGTTATTTCTAATGTTGAGTAATGTTATTCAAACCTTGAGTTTGTTTTTTCTAAGCATCTGTTGCTTTAAATTNNNNTTAAATTTAGGAATTTTTTTTTGGTTTTTTTTTTTTTTTTTTTTTTTTTAAATCCCCCTCCTCTCTGAACCCACCAATCTCACTTAATTCTTTTTTTTAATCAAACTTTAACCAGTTGATACGGGATTTAGTTTCTGGAGTGTTTTTCCTCCTACCTACTTAGAAGAATTGAATAGAATTTTTAAGACCGGCATCCATACTTTGAAGGTTATGATGTGAGTTTGGAAAGAAACTGCTTCATGCTTTTTGCCACTAGTTCATTCAGTGGTCTGAAAATGACAGAAGGTAAAAGATTGTTGCCGCTCTTGAACAGGGAACAAAAACTAGGGATTAGACGCACCTCTATATTTTAAAGAAAAAAAATCTACCAGTAAGCATTTCTTTCCTTGCACAAACATCATTGAAATCTGTTTTTCAAAGTATAAGACTGAAGCAAAGTATTGGTTTTATAGAAGCATAGTAAGAAATCTAACACGCATAACATGCTTTAATGTTTTTAGAAACAACTGAAATTTTCATTTGAAATTGATATAGCAGTGTATGTTTTATTCTAACAAGAAAAATAAATTAAAATATGGACAAGAATGGAAATTTATTTTCAAGATGAGAGACTTTTAAATAATATTTACTACCTTACACTTTTAAGTTTCATTATGAGCTGTCAGAGGTCTGAACGCCATATACCTAAACTTAATTCTTTTGCAAAGAAAATGCCACCTAGTGGAATTCTGAAGTAACATAATTACTCACCTGCTCTGGAAACTAAAGGGTCATGTAAATAGAACAGGACTCAGTATGTTAGTTCTTTGGCTTTCTTCCTCCTCATAATAAATTATTGTTAATGATTTGGAAGTAAGTGTTAGCAGGATAGAGAAGGTATACATTAGCAAAAACCCCTCAAACCAAAACCTGTTTAAAGATATGAATGGTTATATTTTTATTCAAAATATTTTCCTTTGCATTTCAGGGGAAGCAAAGATAAGATTTTTGTAGTTAAGATTAATCCTTATATGCCTGATAAATTGATTACAGTTGGAATTAAACACATGAAATTCTGGCGTAGAGCAGGTAAGGAAACTTTTCAGAATTACAGCATTTTCTGTTACTTGAAGTAAAAATATTGCATGTCTTATAGTATGTTTCATGCATTAAAGGCAACTGTTTTCTCTTTATAGCTCTCTAAGTTAGCTTTGCCCTAGTAGAAATAATGTTAATTGGCATTATGGTAGTAATGGGAATTCTTTTTAAGATCAATTTGCCACAAGCTCTACACAAGTGGAAAGGATTTCCTGGATTTCCTACTGTCTATTTTAATACAGCACATCTGAAAATTAAGCTGCTCTAAAATCATAGAGCAGTTTGTGGAAGAACGATCTGTAGAACATGTATGTTATAAAGAGGCACAAATATAAATAAATTTAACGTCATAAAAATCCACAGACAAACTACTTGAAGAGGGTACACGTGCCAGTTGAGACCTGTTTGCTTAGATACCTCTGTTGAATTTCACAATTAAAAACTGAGATAAAGCAGCTTGCTTTATTTGCTTGAAAAATTTTGAAGAGTGAAAAATCCATTCCCTGATATTAGTGTGAACTTCATTGTTTGAAACATCAAAATGTGTATAAAGACATATGTGCTACAGAAGACAAGCTTATCTGCTACAAATGTTCTAATTATCCATGCAGAATTTATGCACATCAACTCACATGAGTCCCTGATAAAGATTAATTGTGGAGAGGAAAGTCTGTGATGAAAAAAATGATACTGCTTTTCTCAGTTCTGGCTCCAACAGAAATTAATCAAGACTGCCTGAGAGCAAGCTGCTGAAGTCTATAGAAATTATTAATTTTAGCAATTCTGCTTGCTATCTATAGAAAGAACAAAGTGTATCAGAATATTTACTGAACGAATTACTCTAAATTCTTTAAGAAGAAATCTTGACTATGATAAAAGCCTAGAGATGGTGATTTTGAATAAAGAAATGAAATTGTTTGGGGTTTTGTTTGTTTGTTTGTTTTTCTCTGGTACTGCTCAGTCAATCAAATCTCTCTAATGCTCCAGCCCATCTGTGTGAAACTGCAATGGTGCATGGGCAGGGCAGTCACCGGGAAACAAACTGAGGGGCGTTAATGTGTGTCGGGTATCAGTGCACCTTAACAAATCCCAGGCCTGGGCAATCTGCACCCAGAGCAGGTGCACTTGGTGGGAGAAGTGACACCAAGTTCATGCTTTGAACTAAATTTTCATCAGTGCCGAATAATAGCAGAGAGGTTTAGAGATCCTGCCTCTGGAAGTTGGAGCAGGGTATTGAAGTGTCAGATCCTGAGGGGTTTCTGCGTTACATCACAAGAAGTTTCTCTTGAGGATTGTGAGAATATAAATTGGACTTTCTAGCCAGAAGTTACTTGGTGTTATACATGTCAAGTGATTTTAGATTTGGTATTTTAAAGAATTTTAAAATTAATGTAGCTGTAACATTTCTATTATCCAGAGGCCAATATAGCAAACCTCTAAAATCAAATTAGAAATCATCTCACTGAATGAGATGGTTGGACTAGATGATCTCCAGAGGTCCCTCCCAACCCCATATCATTCTGTAATTCTGTGAAAATGTGTTGTGAAAGGGATGGGATGTCAAGTTTTAAACATTTTTTTTCTTTCAGTTTAATTTAATTAGGAATTCCTATGTACAGTGCAGTAGCTACTAAGTTTATTTTTTGTTCAGATGCTGGTTTACAAATGCACTTTCTCTTTGTAAGTCTATGTGAGTATATGAACATATTCAAATCCAGATTCAAGTAAGTTAAAAGTAAGTTTTTTGTCTTGAAAGATGCCACATAGTACAGAAATTTTATTTTGTGAGAATTCTTCTCAGGCTCGATTTTCTGTGGAGCATAGGTGAACCAGAAGAATAAGAAGACTTGTTGCTCTGGGTAAGGTTGTGTAGTTTGTGGAAAATAATTCTGAGCAAAGATCTGATGACTTGTTTTTGGTTTGAACCAGGCGGAGGGCTGATTGGGAGAAAGGGCTGCATAGGTGCACTGGGAAGAACCGATACCATGATGTGTGCAGTCTATGGCTGGACTGAAGAGATGGCCTTCTCTGGAACTTCCACGGGGGATGTGTGTATTTGGAGAGATGTGTTTCTCATAAAAACTGTCAAAGCACATGATGGTCCTGTGTTCAGCATGCACGCGCTGGAAAAAGTAAATAAACTGCTCATTGTTTCTTGGTGTCTGGACAAAAAATGTCTGTGAAGTTAGGCCTTTCCTAAACTCAGGAACCTGTGGCTTTATTTCCATTACAAAAAAGCTTTGTGAGGTCCAGATTCAAAATAGTATTTTATGCAAGTCTCTAATTCTTATGTAATGTGCTGTTTCTCAAAATTTTGTTGTCTAGTGAGATCTTAATTCAGTAATTTTCATGATCTCTTACTAAGAAATAATAGTAATTTTACGATAAGTAGAAGTACTTTCTGATTTAAGCATCCATGAGTTTAATGGACTATGTGAGCGTGTGAGAGAAGATGATGATGTTCATACTCTTACTATTTTGTGGTGTAATTGCTGACTACTAATAGAAGCATTCAGTCTGTAGATGACGAAGTTCTCTCTCCTGATTCTCAATTTCTTTTACTCAGGAAAACCTTTCAGCACGTGCTTAAATGTGAATGGATGTTTCAGTTAGATTTCCTGTATGTTTGAAGTTACGTGTTTGTGTTTTGCTGGGTTAGACCAAGTTACTCCACCTTCTAATATTTGACTTTCAGTATAGTATATATAGTATAGATAGCCAAAAGGATATTGAGGCTAAATATCAAGAAAAACTCTTCAGTATGTTAGTTAAATTATTTTTCTCATATAGTAGGAGAGTATTGGTTAGAACTTTTAAATCCAGCCTGTGTACATGGACTGTAGAGATCTGTGGTGCCTTCGTCAGGAGAATTCAACCATTTTGTTGCTCCTGATCTTTTCATCTCTAACTTATGTAGTTCTGTGCATTGCAGTGTTGTATATAATCCATTTTCAGTATTGACAGAAATCTGTGAAAAATTATAGAAAAGTAATAATTGATTATAACTTGTGATTTTTTCCCCCTCCTCTGCCAGGGATTTGTCACTGGAGGAAAGGATGGGGTAGTAGCTCTCTGGGATGATACTTTTGAACGTTGTCTCAAAACCTATGCCATCAAAAGGGCTGCTTTGGCTCCTGGGTCTAAAGGTAACACATACTTTATCCTATTTTTATTCTATTTAAAATATTTTCTTTAAAACACTCTTTTTGTGCAAATGCTTTCCCCAGTAGGAGGAAATCTGCATTTGACACAATGAGTACTAAAAATGATTTTTTAAAAGCTTTATTGGTTCTAAACAAGTCATTTTTATGTTGGGAGGGGAATGGTGTCTTGTGCTGTCTGTTTGCACATTTGGGTGGCGTATATCATAATATTTACCTTATTATCTGCCTGAATTAATTGATTTAACCTTGAGTCTCTTACCACCCAGGTCATTTTGTTGTTGTTTTTTTTTTTAAAGTGGAAACCACAAAGCTGATTATATTTCTAATCATGAAGTATCTTGTCTGATCTTTTTTGTTTTAGAGAAGGCATGGAATTCAGAATTGTGGTTAGTTTTGCAAGGGATTAGTACATTTTATGACTTAATTTTCTGTAAATGCACATCTCTTGAAATTATGTAAGAACATTTTCACTCCTACTCCTATGTCTTCCTTTTATTCTTGATCTTAGTGCTGATTTACTGTTTTCCCTATGTGATGTTTTGGATAGCAACCCCCTCCTGCTCCTTCTCCCGCCCTAAAATTACATTTCCTGTGTTCTTATGTATGTGGTTTGATTTTCAGAAATCATGTATGAAAACACCCATTAACTACAACATTCTGCTACAGAGTATCTCATTCTCATATCTATTTAGTAAAAAGCTAGATTTGAAGGTACTGTAAATGCTAGCAATATAGAAGTATAGAATCACAGAATCTTCATGGTTGGAAGGGACTGTTGAGATCATCGAATCCATAGTTGATACTTCATATGCGCTTTTTTTCACTAAGATTGTCAGCAGGTCAGGCTGATTAAACTTCAGAGCTACTCAGTTGAGAAGAAAGGTTAGTGTCAGTTGGGTAATTGCTAAATACTCCCAAAAGAATTCAAACATATATTCCATGCAGGAATATGTTTTTACTTGTTTACTACTGAGTATCTTTTTCTACAGTGAGAATATAATGTGCGTATGTGTGAAAAATTCTCTTTAAGGCATACTTGAATATTCTGTCTTCTAACATTCTAGGTCTCCTCTTAGAAGATAATCCTTCTATACGTGCCATATCTTTAGGACATGGTCATATTTTAGTGGGCACAAAGAATGGTGAAATATTGGAGGTGGATAAAAGTGGACCAATAACTCTGCTGGTTCAGGTACGTGCTAAATATCAGTCAAATATTCCGTACCACAAACACTGTTTTATTTTTCAAGTAAAGACTGTGAAATAACAAGCATTTTAATTTTGAGTGAAATTAGTGAGTGACTATCACTTCATAGATTTTTATGGCCAGACTGGACCATTATGACTCTTTAATGAGCCAAACAGATCACTGAGTTTCATATACTAATTTGTTCAACAAGTTCATCCTTTAAAGCAGACCTGATCAGATTTCTGTTTAAAAAAACCCAACAAACAACAGGTAAAAAGTGTGTGTAAAAGTGGATCCTTCATCGAATTCCTTATTAACTTTTTTCTGAGTACTAATTACTGTTATTATTTTAAAAAGCTATCTCCTTGAGGTTTGCTTCTAGGTTTTCTTTGTAATTATGTAAAAAACATTTCAGTTACTAAACAGACTACAAAACAGATTTTTTGCATCGTGTCATCATATGATTTTCTTTCATACTTAAGAAAAAATCTGTGGATCTTTAATTTGCGCTTCTGAGTCGCCAGTGCAATATGTAAAGAAATAGTTTTTTTTTTAAAGAATATATTAGAACCTAAGGTAAATAAAAAAAATCTAGCTCATAGCATCATAGACCTGAACGTTTCCAGGGATTGGGGCATCTACCACATCTCTGGGCAACCTGGGCCAGTGTTTCACCACCGTCATTGTGGTGGTGAATGTCTTCCTTATACCTAGCCTAAATCTGCCCTCTTTTAGTTTAAAACCATTACCCCTTGTCCTATCACAACAGTCCTGCTAGAAAGTTTGTCCCCATCTTTCTTATAAGCGCCCTTTAAGTACTGAAAAGCTGCAATAAGGTGTCCGCAGAGCCTTCTCCAGGCTGAGCAACCCCAGCTCTCTCAGCCTGTCCTCACAGGAGAGGTGCTCCAGCCCTCTGATCGTTGTTGTGGCCCTCCGCTCCAACAGGTCCTTGTCTTTCCTGCTCTGAGGGCTCCAGAGCTAGACACAGTACTCCAGATGGGGTCTCACGAGAGCAGAGTAGAGGGGCAGAATCACCTCCCTCGACCTGCTGGCTATGCTTCTTTTGATGTAGCCCAGGGTACAGTTGGCTTTCTGGGCTACTAGTGCACACGGTCGGCTCATGCCCAGCTTTTCATCCACCAGTACCCCCAAGTCCTTCTTATCAGGACTGCTACCAATGCCTTCATCCCCCAGCCTGTTACTGATACCGGGGGTTGCCCTAATTCACATGCAGGACCTTGCACTTGGCTTTGTTGAACCTCATGAGGTTCACATGAGCCCACTTCTTGACCTTGTCCAGGTGTCTCTGGATGGTATCCCATCCCTCAGGCGTGTCGACACTGAGCTGAGTGGAGCAGTCGACGACAAAGTTGCTGGGCAAGTTTTTATGTTGTCAGCAAACTTGATCCCAGTGTTTATGTCGCTGACATAGATATGTGTGAGGATTATTTCTTAGGGAAAAGTTTTTTCTAGTGATAATTACTGTAATTTGCACTTCTACTTGTATGTAGCAGGGTGAGGTTTTTTTCTGTTGAGATGTTTCTTCTTTGTCCTCTAATAATATGCATGTTCTCTCTGTTTATTTTTAAACTTCTTTACATGTATTTTTTCATATTTTAGTTTAAAATACAAAGTAATCTAATTCATCGTGTTTTTTCAGGGTCACATGGAGGGGGAAGTTTGGGGTCTAGCTACTCATCCTCATTTACCTATTTGTGCCACTGTAAGTGATGACAAAACCTTAAGAATATGGGATTTATCTCCTAGCCATTGTATGTTAGCAGTTCGCAAATTGAAGAAGGGTAAGATGCTTAGTATGAAAAAATATTTAACTGAATTCAGTTGACGTTTACTAGCATTATGAGTCTTTCAAAAGCAAGACTGAATAAATTCCTTTCTTTGCTCAAATTATTTTATTGGTGCTATGCTGACGAGTTATGTAGCCCATAAGCTAATGAATCTGTAAGAAAGATTTCTATGTAATACTGTTCTTAAGATTATTTGCAATTGTGACATATTGAAGTCAGTGAAATGACAATAAAGGTTGAGCCAATTACATAATTCTGCCACATTGCTTGTAGTATTGCAAGCTTTCTTTGAACAATGGAGGACTTTGAATCTAGAAATTTTTGGAAGAAATCTTATGAGTAATGTTGAATTCTTCCTTCTGACCATTAGAAGAATCTGGAACATCAAGGAAAGGGAACAGTCATAAAATTCTTACTCATTGTCTACTGTATAACTGTTCTGTCTTGACAGATGGAAAGTCTGTTGTAAGTGACATTGTATAAAGAGAATTTTTTTAGGATTAGACCATAGTGGCCTTAACAAGCTTTTAATTGTGTATATACGCTTTGCTAGACAAGGGAATGCAATAGGCTTTATCTGTTTGGCATTCAGTAAAGCATTCTGATCCAAACTTTATAGGAAGCTTAGTTGAAGATGATTTGTGTTGATAAAGTAAATGTAAGAAGAGTCATGAGCTGGCACAAGCAGGGATTAACCAAGAAAGTTTCAAGTTAGTGGTCTGCTCAAGTCTTAAAGCCGATATGTCTTAATAGTTTTAACAGTAGTTTTGGTAGAAGAATAAGGGCCGCGATAACTTAATTTGCTGATGAGACACATTTTGAGATGCTTTGGCAATCTTAAACGGTACCTGTGTACTGTACAGAAAGTGCTGGATACTTCTGCAGATTGCAGTGATGGAACTGAGATAATAGTTGGTAATTAAAAAAGGCAAGACCCAATGACTGTAAGAAAAAATATCTGTGTAGCCGAGGAGTAACTGTGGAGCAGAAGGCTCAGGATGTTCTAGCTGATGGCAGGATGACGGTTACCTGTGAGGTATTTTTTCCCAGGACATAATGAAGTATGCATGTAGTTTACAAGAGGCTAATCAGAGTATTTTTGGTATACACTTCTCATCTCTCTTCAGCTGAATGAAATTAAAGTGAAAGTTGAGTATGGAGAAGGAGGAGCTAAAGGATAACGAATGAGAAGCTTTGTGGTGGAGTCAGCTAAATGAAGGATTACTGTCTACAAGTTAATCGGAGGAACAAATAGGAGGGAAACATATTTATGCTAATGGAAAATTCTGGCATGGAAACAAATCTCTATAAACTGACCATAGATAAATCTCGATTGAAATTAAACTGTTTTTTCAAATGAAACTTGATGTGTTTATCAAAAGGAGTATATGACATAGTGACAGTGGTTGTAAATGACTGGATTCTGTGAGTCCAGAAGGTCTGTTCTCCCATCCCTCAGGCGTGTCGACCAAATGGTAACAATGGTACCAGAAGAGCAATATTAAAAATATATAAACAATAGTGATTAATCTATGTTACTAGTGTAGAGCATATGTCAATTAGTATGCAAATAAATGTAATCGAAGATTCTGGGATTTGTTAGTAGCTTCTGTGTGCTCTCACAGCTTGGAAATTATCTTGCCAGTGTTTAAAAAATTTCATTGGACTATATCCTATAAGGATAGCTTTCCTTTATTACTGGAAAAATAAATCTAAAAGAGGGATTATGCACTGTAACCGTACCTGAATGCTGTTTCTGTGTTCCTCATAGGAGGTAGATGTTGCTGCTTTTCTCCTGATGGAAAAGCATTAGCCGTTGGTCTCAACGACGGAAGCTTTTTGATAGTTAATGCAGATACCCTGGAGGATCTGGTCTCTTTCCAGCACAGGAAAGATGTTATTTCCGAGATCCGATTTTCTCCTGGTAAGTGATTTAAAATGAAGACTTTTATATCAAGGTTGTTCAAGCGGGCTTTATAACCTTTAAAAGATAAAAGAAGTAGAGATCTGTAGAGCTCTTTTACATGTAACGAGTAAGGCAGTAAGACTAATATTAACATTTTGAAAAATACTGACTGTGAAGTCTTATTTAAGGGTGAGATTATTGGAATAGGTTTGCTCATAGTAACCTCCTGAAATGGAACAATTTTAAATCATGAGCATCCAGCAACCTCCCTAAATCCCGAGGGTTCCACTTCAGGAGCTTCATGAGCTTGGCTTCTCTGAGGTTACTGTTAGCTAATGAGAGTGCTTGAAACTGATGTGTTGGAAAGTTCTGGTGTCTTTTTTTTTTTTTCTTCTTCTTTTCCCCCCTACAGTACTAAGCACTCCCAGTGAGGCTAGGTGTTTTTAAACAGCACAGCTCTTATTTAGGAGTATAACCTAAACTCATGTGTATGTCCTAAACTAATATATGTGTATGACCTAAACTAATAATACTATTTCAGTGAAAATATTCTTTTGTAGGAGAAATTGGATGTAAATTACTGATACCCCTTCTCATGTAACATTACTTTCTGGTTACCTAAGCCTTAGTGCTCTCTGAGTGCAATAAAAGTTTACAATTTCATGAGATAGTTTTTATTGTTTGAAGATGTAATGATGTTGTGGTTGTATATTCCATACTGATTTTGATGGTGATATGAACATTAGTCTGTTGGGGACTATGTATAAATTAGCAAGCTCATTTCAAAGAAATCTGAGTTGCATGGCTGAATTCCATAATGTACTTGTGTTTAATACACGGAGCACCACAGCATTTTGAAAATGTCTTGTGTTTCTACTGATGTGCTTTAGGAGCTGGAAAGTACTTAGCTGTGGCATCCTGTGACAACTTTGTAGATATTTACAACGTAATGAGCAGTAAACGAGTAGGAATCTGCAAGGGAGCCTCCAGTTACATCACACACATGGACTGGGACATAAGAGGTAAGTAACAATCATTCTGAATATCTACTGGGAGATTGACTGCATTATAAATTAAATGTAGTACGTCCACAGTATGAAGTTATGGTATCACTGACAGATTTGTTTCTTTGGTTTATGAATATGCTCACAGCATCTGAATAAATATAAAACCATGATTTTTACTACTATTTCTATTTTTAGAATTTTGCAATTTGAAGTAAAATAATTTTTCTCTATAGATTTGTTTGTTTGGTTTTTTTAACATCTTCTGTGTTTATTGTTTGACGTGTACTTCTTGAACAGCGTACTGCATAATGGAGTTGCATCTGTAGCTCAGGAATGTGTATCTGTGTTGTCAAAAATAGCAGAAAGCCAGGATTTCATGTCTTCCTGGGTCTTAATCCGTGATTAATTTAAACACTAACTTTAGTCCTGTTTCATAAAAAAAACAAAGCAGTGCAATTGTGCAGTCTATTAGTTCCTGCTTTTATTCCTCTACATAATCACTTTTGAGACAGTCCAGTTTAATTTGAAAGAGTATTACAAATCAGCTTCGTCTGAGAATTTTGAAAAGAGGAAGAGAACAGAAACATTAATGAGAATTTCCCTCAGAAGAGAAGTAGGATAAAGGCAAGCAGAAGTCAGTAGCTGGGGAGCAGCCACTGGCCAGGTAGTGTTTGTGCTTCTCAGTCCCAAGTGCACACACATACTGGTCAGCCAGTTGTCACAAACAAGCTCTGAGTTAGACCCAGTACATTTTGTCTACCATCTGATGGGACAAACATAAACAGGAGAGAAAAGTAATGCATTATTACAGTTTTCAAAGAGAGGAGTAGGGACTGTGAATTCAAGGGGTCAAAGGACTCAGATCTTCAGAATTCAACAAAAATTGAAAAATAACTATTTTTTAATAGAATCTTCTATTTAATGTTAATATACAATATGTAATATGTTTTGTAGGGAAGCTATTGCAAGTCAACACTGGTGCTAAAGAGCAGTTGTTTTTCGAAGCTCCTCGTGGGAAGAAACAGACAATTCCTAGTTTAGAGGTAAGGACATAGACCGCCTTCTTATCTTGATGGCAAAGCAGATTTATGATACAACTGTCTATTCCACATAAGAGGGAATGATGTATAAAGCTGTGATTTTAACTCGTCTGTTGAAAAAGCTTATGTTCAGGCACTTGCTATTCTTTATCCTTTTTTTTGCAGCCTGTTCAATTAGACAATGTAATCACAATGATAAAATACATAGGGGATACGACATTTGACTAAGTCATGAAAATTTCACTGGACTTCTGTATGCCTCTTTTCATACCTAAACACCTTTGGAAACTGATTGCAGATTACTTTGCCCTAAACTTGCTGTGGAAGACCTCATGCCTATCTTTATATAACAATGCAATATAGTATACATAATAAACATAGGCAAGTGAAGTATATTGTAGCTATAATATTGATTTGTTTTCTCAGACGTAGAGCATAGTCATAGGGCAGAGAGTGATAATGGATGATTTTCAAATAAGACTGATTATAAGATTGAAAGGCAGTGTTGAAAAATGTCATTTGTTTTCTCTAGCCTGGATGGGGAGGTAAGGTCAGAATTTTTAAAATACTTCTAGAGATGTTGGAACTGGAAGTTAATAGAGGTAAAATTATCTCAAATAAAATCTTGAATAGTCAGAAAGTAAGTGGTTAATCTTTTAGATGTGATGTATTGTCCAGTGTAAGGACTTTTTCTTGAAATCAGATATGGAAGAAAACTGCCTAGGAAAAAGCGTGCTCTGTCTCAAACAGGTTGTTTTTATAGGTAGAAAAGATTGGCTGGGCATCATGGACAAGTGTTTTGGGCTCTTGCTGTGAAGGAATCTGGCCAATAATTGGTGAAGTCACAGATGTAACTGCTTCATGCCTCACTAGTGACAGTAAAGTATTAGCCACAGGAGATGATTTTGGATTTGTGAAACTGTTTCGATACCCTGCTAAAGTAAGTAATCTTCAGCTGTTCATAGAAAAGATGAATTAAACTGCCTTTTCAAAATGGTAAAAATTCATCACTCAGAACAAAACAGTGCTTTTGTCCTTATGATCAAAGAAAGCATTTAATATTCCACCACACTTTGCAATGCATTAAACTTTCAGCTTGTAGAATGACCATTCCCGTTTAGGCAAAGAGCTACCTCTGGTGTTCTGTCACCGACAGTGGCAAATACATGGAAAAAAACCTGGGAATGGAGCAGACACTAATAATATCTTGGCATTAATATCCTCAGTGTGGGTTTTATCAGTGTCATTTTTAGCCCCTTAAGCTCTTGTTTTGGAAGACAATGAATATTTCTTCCTCAGCTTCATTTCACTCATGATTTTATAGACCTTCATTCTGTGCATCCTCGGTCATTTTTCTGTAAGATGAAGAGCTTTAATATTATTTAAACACGCATCATAGACAAGCCATTCAGGAGGACATCGTATTTTTAGTGCTCTTCTGGAACCTTTTAAGTTGCCTGTTATTTATCAGTAAATATGGCTTCAATTTTTAATATTTTGCCATGTTAGGGATGGTAACAATGCACAAGTGTTGGTTCCAGATATTCTAAGTGCATTTTATTCTTAATCTGTCGGATTATTTTCTCTCTTAGGAAAAATGATCCAGTGTTTATTGCTGGAATCTGTTTATAAAAATATTCTTGTATGCTTGGCATAGAAATATGTTTAACATTTTGTGAAGTTGCTGTAGAAGAGGAGCTTGGCAAATCATGTGATAAATACAAATGCAAACCAGCTGAAATATAAACTGTAAAGAATTTAAGAACACATTGTGCACTGGCGACTCATTTCAGTTTTATCTAGCCAACTGATTAAATCTAATTTGTGCCTTTTCTTCTCCCTTTTTAGGGAAAGTTTGGAAAATTTAAGAGGTATGTTGCTCACAGTACCCATGTAACAAATGTCCGTTGGACCTATGATGACGGTTTGTTGGTCACAGTTGGAGGAGCAGACACCTCTTTAATGCTGTGGACTTACGAGATGGAAGGACATCGGGATAGCAGGCAGTGTGACAGTGAAGAGTCTGATCTGGATTCTGAAGAAGACGGAGGTCAGTAAGAATTTGTAAAACTAGCTGGATTATGCTATCTCAAGAAGACTTTATTAACGGAAAACTGCTAATTTAGAAAAAGTCAAGTTTTAAATATGATTGTTTTAAACTTAAGTAGCGTAGAAAATACGAGGGGTAATGGGTACAAGTTGCTCCAGGGGAGATGCCAATTGGACACAAGAGGAAAATTTTTCACCATGAGAACAATCAGCCTTTGGAATAATGTCCCCAGGGAAGTGGTAGATTCCCTGTCATTGGACGTTTTTAAGATTTGGCTGGACAGGGTGCTGGGCCAGCTTGTCTAGACTGTGCTTTTGCCAAGAAAGATTGGACCAGATGATCCTTGAGGTCCCTTCCAGCCTGGTATTCTGTGATTCTCTGAACTTAGTAGCAGGTGTCATGTAGCGAGGTCCTTTGTTAGTCACCCTGAGTTAAGGCAAACCAAGCAGAAATGGGGTACCTTTGAATGTCCCTTGAATCTTTGTTAATCTTTTTTCCATAAAGATACTGGAGAGAACTTTTTTCTTGGAATGTCTTTTATTAAGAGTTCATGATTCCCAGATAACTTTCTTCCTGTCCTATTTATTTATTATAATACATGGTATAATTGTTCTTGTAGTCCAGTACATTGTTGAAGCCTGCACAAATTATGATTTAATTTTTTTTTTTCTGATATCTTATTTTGTTTTGAAATTGTACACTCTTATTTTGTTAGGTTATGACAGTGATGTGACAAGGGAAAATGAAATTAATTACACCATCAAAGCCTTATCAACAAACATTAGACCAATGTTTGGAATTAAGCCTCATCTGCAACAAAAGGAGCCAACCTTAGATGAAAGGTAATTGCTAAATTACAATTCCAGCCAAAAAAGCAATCTGAAAATATGATTATTAGTAAAATGTAATTATATTTGAATATATATACAACTTAAGAGAATATTAATTTTTATTTTATTTTTATTTCCCTTTGGCTTCCTATGAAGGCAGGGGGTAGTGAGGTAAGTTCATTTACACAAAGTCCAGGATCAAACGCCTTTTAATAACTTAAGCTTCTTGGGAAAGTAGTTATTCTTTGAAACAGAAGTGAAGACTAACTTTTTGCTATTAAATAGCACCTTGTTAATGGGTAGAAAGGGGATAAGGGACAATGAATAAGCCCAGCTCTGAGTAGAAATGAGTGGGTGCTAAATAAAGTGTTTGGGAGGTTATCAGATCTCATCCTCTTTTCCTCAATACTTTGGAGTGGCTAAGGAACAGCTGGATTTAAGTAGCTGTAGTCAGAGAGCTCTCCTAACTTCTTGTGGACTTCAGTGAGACTATATCACAGCGTCGGTGTAGAGGTCCAATGTGGAATAAAAATTGCAGGGAGCATGTTGCAGAGGTGCCTGAGGTGGCTGTATGAGCAGTATCGCCTCATCTGCCCCACTGTGTTGGAGCTAATAAAGCTTCAGGGCCAGGAGAAGCGTTGTTGACATGTCTGCAGCTTGACTTGTCACAACAGCGTTGCTCCTTTCTGCTAAAGCTCTGCAGAAAGCAATGAGAGAATTCCAAGGCTCAGAAAGACCCTAAGCAAAAGATGCTGCGAAACACTGCAATGTGATGGGTAGGTAACTTCTCTGTGAAGTACGGAACGTGGGATTCTGCTTTTGGTGCAGAATAAGAATTTTCTTCCAGTGACCCTTAATTCAAAACGTGAATGCAATTCCCAGAACATGAATCTGAACAAAATTATTTTTGCTCTCCAACAGAGTTGGTGTCCTGTTCTCAGTTTCTGGTTCTGCTCTTAAATTACTTTTTTTCCTTGCAATAGCAGAAGTTGAAAAAAAACCCGTTGTTTTTCCCTTCACAACAGCACAGTTTGACTAGGAGCAGTGGATATTTCTGTCTTAATCATTTTTATGGCTAACACATTAACTTGAGATGCGAGTTGCTCATATTTCTAGGCAGCAATGCCTTTATTTTTTCTATCAGGACAAACGTGGTTTTTCCCACTTTTTCTGGGACTTTTTTTGGTAACAATCTCATCTAAGCAATTCAGTATTTGAAAGAAAATAAGAGAGACATGGGTGTTTTTTGAAAATAAGATATGTGAGTGCTGTAAAAGTTGATATGCTGATAACTTATTTTAGATCCTTGTGTGTTCCTAATGGGAAAGGAGCCAACAAACTATTTACAAACTAGTCATTTACTGATCCAGAAGTGAAGAATTTTTTTACCTGATACAGACAGCAAATAAACCAAAATTATACTTCCAAGGGGCTGAAAGAGGGAGGAAGCTACTGAAATGAGGCTTCCTTTATGTGAACCTCACAATTATCACCTTGTAATTGCCCCTGAAAGGGAAATTTGGAGATATTTTATACACACATCTTACATATATTTTGGATAAATGAACAGAACGCAATTAGATTTTTCTGCTTGCCAGTCGAGTGATTTGTCGTATGAATGTAAATAGCACAAATTCCAAAGTTCTTTTTGTAAAAATTTAACTTCATCCTCTCCTTTCTCTCTGTCAACTTGTGTGATTTGGGAATGGGGAGAAGCCAGGAATCAAAATGAAAAATTATAGCAAGGGACTTTCTGTTAGCGGCTTCCCTCTCCCTGTTCACCCTGGTTGCAGAATAAGTTAGATTACAGGAAAGTTTAAATCTCCTGTTATCTTTTTTTTAAACAGTTTTAGAAAGAAAGGGCTTTTTGAGCTGACCTTTCTGTGAATCAGTTTCTGCACGTGGGAATGTACATTAGTACAGGGCATTAACTTTGAGATTGAACACCCTGAAATATCTGGAGATTTCATTCTTCACAGGCAAGAATTTAATTCTCATTAGTTACTTGTATTACTGTGTTTCATAACACGAGTGGTACACTAGAACAACATTATGGAAAGGAATGGTCTCCCTTTCCAGATTGATGTAATTATTTTTTCCTCTCAGAGCTGAGCTAAAGCTCATGTCTTTGAGGAAATCAAACAGCCAATTGCCAAAGTATCAAGATTACCATGTAATCTCCAGTTTTGAATGCAAGGAAAATAAACTATTAATTTTTCAACTAAAATAATCAGATGTGACCAGGAAAGAAATGCCTAGAGATACAATTACATGGCCCAGTGATGATGGTGGGAAAACTTGTACTGGGGTTATGATCTGTGTAGACTGACTTCATCAAGAGAACCTAAGAAGTTATGTGAACAGTATGCATTTATCATAGACCTCAAGAAAAGGATAACTGAAACACAGGCATATTTCTACATAAGTTTAACACAGTTCCAAATTTCTGGCATATTTCAGTGATGAAGACAGCACAAAAACCTTTTACGAAATATGCCTTGGACCCATTAGGCATCCAATCATATCTCCATATATGTAAATATTTGCCAGCTAATAATGAGATACGTCACATAGTCCACATGGAGAATCTTGTTCCATACTTAAATAATGAAATTAAAAAATTGAAACTGCCAAATGAAAGCCTAAAATTTTCTGCTGCCTATATAAACATTTGGTTCAGTGGACTCAGGAAAATTGTAAGAGAAAACTGTGCTCTGTTCTTGTAGAAACTCATTTCCCCTGCATAGCCCTTGTTCTGAAAAATATCTGAATGTATTTGAATTTTGTAGTCCTTGAACAAATGCATGTTATTGACTGTAAAACCTGTTCAAGATACATTTGACTTTTATTGGGAGAAAAGTTTTAGCTGTTTCCAGTATGAAGAAATAGTGTGCCAGTCTTGCATTGCAGAATAAAGTTGGAAGTAATTAGAAGAGATTCAGTAAAACAGATTATTTTCATTGAGGGGGGGAAAAAATTCCATTTGGGAGTTGCTAACACTGTTTTCTTAATTTTCTGGGAGGTTTTCCCTAACAGATGAGAGAAAAATTATTTTTGCGTTACCATTAAGTGAAAAAGACTGGTAACTAGTGTCCTCCTTGCTGCGGTGGAATTGCTTGGTAGTTCTTAAAAGAAAAGCAAGTCAAAACAAAGGAAGTGTACCTGCTAATCAGACTAACAAAAAGTGCCAATACATAGTACAAATACTAGGAAATAATCTCTATATTCCATATAACCATATATTCTGATGGTTAATAAAAATTATTTGCTGGTCAAAGTATAGGAGTAGGCATCAGACATGACTGAGAAAACCCATCCAGTTCAACAAGTTTGTGAAACAGATGCTGAAATATCTTCTGTAAATATATACCGGATTAAATAATGATTAAAACCCAGTATATATCAGCAGTGCTCGGTACCCCACACGTTTGACTAGCTGAGATAATTGTATTTTAGTATAACTGAATATATTTTTATGAGTGAACTTCAACATCTGTCTTTAATAGCGAGTTCACTGTTCTATCTGTCAGCTCATTTTAGGAAGTTAAACCTGCACAACCTTCCTTTGAGTAATTCAGGTGTTGTTTTTGCCAGCTCTTTAAACACTTGATATACTTCAGAGGGTTTTGGGTCTGCTTCTGCTTTCTTTCTGTTTACAGTAGGAGTAATTCCTAAGAATTACATTCTGATGCCAACACATGTTCAAAGCTCCCATTTAAGTGAATGGAAGTTGTCTGTACAAAGAACAGATTTACATAACCTATGAAGCTGTGAATAATCCCCTTGTTATAAAAAGATGTAAACAAACCAGAAAGTCAATATTATTTCTATGAATGATTCACTGACACACGAGTTTTCAGCCAAACTTGTATAAGTAATCCTTTTCTCTTTCCTACCTGCTGCTGAAAAGAGGTTCCAGGTAATGCTTTTATTTTGCTATCTAGTCCATATTTTATTGTCGTCTCTCACTTTCCTTAAAAAGCCATCTGTCATGTTGGGTGCAATACCAGGCACCTATCACTCTTCAGAATATTGCTGTATTACAAATTTTAAATTTATATATATTCATTGTAGTGCTGTTCCATACAATAAGCTAGGCATTTATTTACCTACCAATATAAAAGTAACTACATGGACCATTAAACTTCCCTATGTTTTACTAATAGTATTTTTCAATAATATTTATTAAAATATGGAGATTAACACTCTCTCCAGTCCCTAGTAGAAAGCTGTCCACTTCCAAAATGGGTTGTTTTATGTTTGGTGGGACAGTCTTGTCTGACGTGTCAGGGAGTATGCGTCGCTAAATTATTTAAGTATTAGATTACCTATGTCTGTATTAGTGCGTACAAAATGGCACATACTACTCATAGGACATCTGAAAATAATTATGACTAATCATTGTCAAGAAGCAGTATTTAAAAACTACCAAGTTTTATTATCTTCTAATGGAAATCAGACCTCCAAAGTTTCACAAGTGACACTGAAAATCTTACCAAGAGTGACTGGAAAGACCTCCTCCTTACTTTTAAAATTAATTCTCTACTTCATGCTTGCCAGGACCTTTTGGGGAGGGCAGTGAAAGTGACTTCATGTTGAAGGCTCAAAGTTAAGTTCAAAAAATCAATTGTTAAGTTCTCTGCAAGCTCCCCAAAGTATGAGGAGCACCTGGGGTGTCTCTCACAGGAAGCGACTTTTTCTTTTGTACCCACAGCTGTAATTTGCTCTATGAAATCACGCCTAAAATAGCATTTGGATTTTTAAACCAGAAATAAGTGTTGTAATTGACATTGCCATAAATTACCATGGAACTCAAAGAATTGATGGCAGTTTATATAAACCACAGAAGACCATTTCTGTTGATAGCTTTAGAAACTCGGTACCAATAATAAAAGTAGGGAGTGAAATACAACAGTGTCATACAAGACCACATGGGTAGCAGCATCAGTAATATTAAAACTATGTCTAAGACCATGAAAAAGGGATTCTTTGTTTCACAAACTACTTCAAAATGCTTGTATTCCATTTTAATGATCTCATAACAGAAACATTGAAATATATATTCTGATTCTATTTTCATGTTGTAAATAACGTGTCAGTTTAAGGTATTTATTTCCCCTATGATAGATGGCTGGAATTTTCCTTCCATATGTTCAAACTCACCCCATCCATATGCACATTCACCCCAAAATGTTACTCAAGCTCTCCTTCCCATCTTCTGCACACAGTTTTTGAGCATGCAGCCAGTTACACGTGGAGGTGTGTGACCTCTGTGTGTTTTATGTGCCATTAGTCACTTCCCTGCGCATGAAAGAGCAGATGAAAAATATCTTCAGCTTTCGCACCTTTAAAAAAAAGCACTTGGAATATGTATTCTGGTGTCCTTCAACATTCCTGCTTTTAAATGCACAAGTTGTCATCCTGAAACTTAATTGGGGAAAAAAAACACTTACATGCTTGTAATTTGCATTCCAGTTCCACTGCTCTGAATCAATATAGAGTTAATCTTTCATAGATGAGTACCTGTATAAATTGTTCAGGTTTGTGAGATAATATAGCTAAGTATAAATTGTTGAGTTCCATTGACCAATGTACATTCACTTTATTCTTTTGTATGGTATTAATCATACAATACCATGGTATGGTATTAATAATTAATACCATGATATGGTAATAACTTATTTATTAATATTTTGGGAAGTCGTTGTGATGATTTCAAAAAAAGGGATTGGAAAAAGCAGTTGTTCTTTATGAGAGAAGAGGGATTCTTAGTGTAAATTTAGCTCAGGTGTTTGAGGAAGCTGTCTGATATCCCCACGCCCAGACCAGCAAATTTTAATTGGACCCGGACTGTATTAGTTTCTCTCTGTCTCTTCATTTATTTGAATGAATAAGGGCAGGTTTTTATTCTCTGTATCACTGAGGTGCTTTCAGAAAGCCCATTCCCCACACAGAATCTGTGCCTTTCAACTTTTCCTCATGCATTGCAGTAGTTTTACTTGATTGGATTTGATTCGAGTGGCACAGAGTAATAAGGAGGCTTCAGTGGCACTGGGAGATACCTGCTACTTCTTGATCAGTGTATTTATAACTGAAATTGCTTGTCTACTGTGGGGGTGGGGAACAAATATGACCAAAGATTTTTTTTTCCTCTGCAAAACTTTAGATGACTTCTCTCCATATGTATTAACTATGATCAACATTGTGACCTATTGGGAGTTTTTTCTGTTGATAATTTAGAAACTTCTAAATAAAAGTGTAGCATCTTTATTTTTTAAGATTTAAAAAGTGAGGTTTTTAATCATACTTAATGATACTGCTGTTGTAATATGACAGGCTAGATAAGCGGATGCTAGGAGTCAGTGGTGTTAGGACAGAAGAGAAGAAAGGACGTGGAAAATAGCTGGGGAGGCTAGGAATTTTGCATCAGGTATAAGACCCAGAAAGAGCTGGTTGAGAGACAGTAGCGATTCAAGAATGGTCATGAAATTGGATGTTGGGATTGCTGACAGAAATTAGATGTATTCCTGGCTTCCCATACTGGCCAACATGCTTGTATCGGTGCTGTGGGCAGCCCAGACCATGCTTGGTTTGCTTTTCCTTCTCTTTTCCCAAAGTGATGAGAATACTTTTCCACTTCCCAGACCAAAGGACAGAACACTAATGGCTGGGAGCTAAGTCCAGGCTGTAACTGAAAAAGAAATTCAAATGCTTTCCTTTTCTGTCATGAGGAATACCTGAATTACTTGTAACTGAAGAGCTGAGAGCAAGGACACCTTTAGTGTGTGTCCACATTGGATTCCTTTTCTGACCTGCATTGCTATATCTGGTAGATGTTCCCAGTTTTTGCCTTTACTGTCAGTTTGTTAGAAGTCTCTTTTTCAAGAGTAAGAATTTTGGGGTAGCAAAAACCAAGTGTCAGATTTCGTTGACATTCTTTGTGAAGTTACAGAAATTTTTCTCCATATTTCAATTAGTGTAGACTGGTTTAATTTGCACTTATTTATGAATGAATATGAAATATGAGTCTTAGTTATTTTCCTTCATGTCTCAAACCTTCTTTTTAATTTTAAATTTAATTTATTATTTCATACTTTGCTCTGATAAGAATTTGTTTAATACAGCCCATATTCCCTTCCTGGGAAAAGACTCATTGTCTTAACTGTCCAGTGTAAAGTAGCAATATTTCTTTTAGATCTGGATTTGGATTTTCTGTTGTAAAAATTTTACATGTCATAAAATCTAAATGGATGATGCTGAATTGAATATTTCAAGTACCTCCCTCTGGCCCTATCTAACACAATAGCAAGTTTTAATAAACTTGATCTTGTTTGGGTGATCCAGGCATCTGACAGACTCCTTTACCAGACAGGAAATTTTCATTATCTTTTTTTCTTCTGTAGTTTTTTTTTTCCATGGGTACTTTACAGGCTTCTAAGCGTGGAGGAAGTAACTGAAGTATCTCAGAACCCACTTTATAGTTGCAGTATAATTTGCTTTATAATATGTACAAATCTTTTGATTGATATGACATCAATCTATAAATTGTACTAAAATTAGGCAGGGAGAATGGAGGAATAAAGCTCAGAAAATGGTATTTTATTTGAATAACTGAAAAAATACTTTGAATGTAGTTCATAAGATAGACTGTACAAACAAACCATAGTCTGTTGCTCTTAGAAAAGACACTGATTATTTTGCATCAAAGTCATCATTCAAGAGCAGAGATGGAATTAAAAGTACTTCATACTAAAAAGGGAACATGAAAGAGAGCTGACCTGTTGCTTTATATGTGATATTAGTTTGTCATGCTGCCTACTGGATTAAATTGCCTGGATTTCACTGAATCTATATGTAGAATTTATTTTTGAATTAATTGTTCCTCTTAAGGATCAAACTTACAGATTTGTTTTTCTGGTCACATGTGCTGTACGTACAGAATCACTAACCAATGCTCCTGCAAATTCCTAGAAATAATGGCACAATTTTCATAAGTAAAACTTACTTGTTTGTACGTTTCTTTGTATATGAACAATTAAGCATAATCTGGAAGAGATGTTACAGATATTTATCAAATGGACCTAGTTGAGGTTTCCTAATTAATTCTGGGCTATTCAGAACAGTGGAACAGTAAGTTATGGCTGATATTCATGCATTAGCATGGTGATGGTTTACTTCCAACTAAGCGTTGATCAGTAACCTGGTTCTGTTGATGTAAGAGTGAATGGGAAGTTGCTCTTGAAGTTAGTTCTTTACGCACTATTACAAAAATAAGAAGAGTTAGGGCCTGCTGAAGGCATGTGGGAACAGGAATGATTATCTCAGGTGTTTAGATAATCAGGTAAGCCGTTAAAGTTTATCCAATAAAAATTGCTAGAGAGAAGATGGAAGTACCTTAAGATTATATCAGTGAGTGGTCATTCATTGTAAAACAGCTTTTGCATTAACTTCATGGGTTGTTCAAGAATTGTCGGAAAACCTAGCATGGTAAACAAAGGTGACTTTATTTTTTTTTTTTTCCCCTGTGGCAGAGGTATTTCTTTTAAAGATGAATACAAGTATCAGTTAAGGAGGACAGGGCTGTAAGTTTTCCGTATGCAGTAGCAGTTGGAAGGTGCTGTGTTAGTATGGAATGGGTGACGGAC
>VXAK01016991.1:214300-233269 GCA_013399435.1 Arenaria interpres | reverse complement strand
GGGCGGGGAGCGGCGCAGGCGCAGAGGCGGCTCCCTGGGCAGAAAGGGGGCGGGGAAAGCGGGGTTTGCCCTCACTGGGGCGTGGCTGGGGAGGGCCGAGAACGAGGCTGTAGCGCGCGCAGGCGCTGAGCGGGGAGGACGCGGCGCGGCGGTGGTTCGGTGTGTCCCGCGGCAGCCTGGCCCGTTCTCTTGTCTGCCCTCCCTAGGCAGAGCCTCCTGGCACGATGAGGGGAGGCGACGGGGAAAGGGTCTGGGTTACGGCCTCCATAGAACGAGGCTGGAGGGGAATTGGGTGGGCTAAAGGCCCGCAGGGGGCTCGTGAGGTGTTCGTGAGGTGTTCGTGAGGTGTTCGTGAGGTGTTCGTGAGGTGTTCGTGAGGTGTTCGTGAGGTGTTCGTGGTCTCTGCAGCAGGCGTTGGTGTGAGGGGCGATGGAAGTAAGGCCACCCGGGGGGGAAACTAAGGCAAACCTTTTGGCTCAAGTCGCTTTAAGCGCGAGTACTTGCACTGACTGCGCGTGTGTTGCGGCTGTAAAAAGCCTACTGGGTTTAGGAGCTGGTAGGGCGGAGGAGCTGCCGTCTGGTCTCCCGTTTTCCAGTCACACAGGGGGAAAGGTGATACTGGGAAATGCTCGCTCCTGGCAGGGCTGATGGTGGGAACCTTGATGCAGTCCGTGAGGTGAAACACGGCTAGGAGGAAAGAGAGGTGCACAAAGGTCCATTAATTCATGTAACTGTAGTGATAAAGGGTGGATTTCTGGGCAATTATCATGGCAAGAAGGCAAAGTTAGTTGAATTAACATTTAATGACAAATATCATTTCAATAAAAACGATGACAATATCTATCCTTTTGTGAATTGTGTGGATCCACACTTGGGGACTTAAAACAGCAGTAAATATGCAAATTGGAAGGCCATTTACAGTAAGAAGGTGGTTTGGGTGTTGTGGGTTGGTTTTTTTTTTTCTTGTAGCAATTCTATCAACCATTTGTTAGTATTAGCCTTTACAAGTGAACTCATTACTTGCCTGTGTCTGATTCTCCGCTGTTTTCAGCCCTTCTGGAAGGGTAAGGCCCCTGTGCGTTCAGTGGAGCTGCTCAAAACCGTGGTGTGCAGTAGCGAAGGGAGCCTTCAGAGTGTTGGCCCTTATGCTGTGGTGATTTTGTTGGTTTAATTAATAATATTGAGTTTGCTACTTGAGCATTTGGCATTCCCATGTGAAAATTCACTTAAGAATCATCGCTCAGTCCTGTGGTACGACAGTAAATTACTGCGGAACAGAGACAAAAGGGAAGCCACTCTCATGTATGTTGGTAACTGGAATAACGGGCAACCAAGGGGATGAAGAGTGAGCAAACCTGTTTTATGGGGAGGCTTCTGGGACCATGTCTTGGTGGGGCCTGTGGCCGGGCAGAACTGTGGGGAGCTAGAAACCGGCCCTGCTGGGGGCTGGCCCCGGGGGGTGATGTGGGGTCCTGGGCTGTGGGGGAGCCCCAATGGGCCAGGCAGGGACAGTCAGGGCTGGTGGTGCCCTGAGGATGCTGATGCTGGTGTGTACTTGCCTGTGCTGCAAGCAAGTTTTCTGGCAACTGCGTGAAGAAATTGTTGGGGAGGTGGCAAAAGAGCTAGTTTTGCTCAAAGTATGAAGAAGGTCCTATTAGTTCAAAAAGCTTAAGGCCAGACTTGGATCGCCCTGGCAGTGGGTGACCACACATGCCCATTCTACGATCCCACCCCCAGTGATCTGTGCCTCAGGGTGTGCTTGTGCTGTGTCCTGGCACGCTGGGTCTGTACTGCCAGGCCAGTGGCTTGGAGTTGCCTTGGGAGGCTTTCCGTCTTCTTCCTAGCAAGAAGGTCCTGTTAAAAGGACCTTTTTTTTGTTTGGTTTTTTTTTTTTTTTTTGATGGAGACCTTTTATTTCTGGATGTGCCTTTTGGGATTTAGCTGTTGTCTCAGTCAGTAAGATAGTGAGCAGCTGAAGTTATGTGCTTCTCCTCTAGGAATTTATGGAGCTGCCATGTTTCACTCCCACCTCCTGGCATGCAGCCACATGCCTGGGTAGGCAGCTCCCTTTAAAGGCGTGACACCCAGGTTCACGTTGCAAGATGTGAACATCAGATTTTCCCATCCTGAACTGGCTCTCTTGATGACAGGAGTCAGGGCAACCTGAGGACAACTCTCATCATGATTCCTGAGGTAAAGGGATCGTAAAAACGGTATGCTGTCAGTCTGGGGCACGGATTCTCCGCGCCACGTGGGACCTCAAATGTGGGACTCCTCATGCAGGTGTTCTGCACCTGCTGTTGATGACCTGATGCTGGGATAAATTCCCACCAGTGACTGCTGCTTGTCCTTCTCCACTTGATGAAGTCTGGGCTCTACCAGCAGTGGGAAATGGGAAAGAAAAGGGAAGTCTGCCGGGTGGAACAGTCCCCCTTCCCTGCAGTCTCTAACCAAGTGTACTTGGGAATATAGACTTCACCTTGTCCATTGCACATTGCAGTTCTCTTGCCTTTATGTTTTGGGTTTGGACAGCTCTGAGGACAGGGCTCTGGTGTTAAGCTTTCCCAGGAATACTAGCACCAGTGGCAGTGCATTGCATGACTGTCCAATTACAGTGATGAGATTCTCGTGAGGTATGTGAGGCCTGTGCCTTTGTAAAGGGTATGGAGGGGTCATCACAGACGTGAGTGAAACAGAGAGAAACACAAAAGATTTCTGTCATGCTCAGGGTCAGTCCTCCTTAAATGCAGGCTGGGCACAGCTCCTTCCAAAAGGCCTTAGGTACACTATGAGCTGCGCTACTTGTCCAGGAACGAGCCTGTATCCACCAGCATGCCTGATGGAGGGTACACAGTTGTAGCCTAAAAGGCTTCCTATAAGGATCCATAATTGCTGTCAAATCTAAGGTTAGTAATAGGAAACATCTTTATTAATGTCCTGGGATCTACAACTAGCAATAAAGCTATCAAGGAACATTGTGGAACTACTTCACTATATGAACTACTTCATTATAAATCTGTAAAGCCTGCTTAAATGTGATCGATCTGCCCTGACAATAACTTGCAATTCAGATTCCAATTTCCAGTTCAGAATTGTGAGCCCCCCAGAAGCTCTTTGTGAGAGTGAATATTCTGAATTTCTGAAGGAGCGCTAAACTTTTGGCACAGGCTCCATGCACTTGTGAATCCAGTAGCTGATGAATCATCCAGAGAAGTTTTCCTGATCTCCTTCAGACTGAAAAACACATTAGAGATGTAATGTTCTGGCAGTAACTATCTTACCTAGCCCTTACCCTAGCTTCCCCAGGAACCGGTGATCATCAAAACATTACCCCTTTCCCACTAAAAGCCTAAAGAGCACTGCTTTGGCTCAGACTTCTTCAACATAGATATGCAGCAGCACAAAAAAGAACAGACAAAAGTGACTGAATCAAAACATTACATCGCATATTCTCCTGTGGGAAAAGAATGAAAGGAAAACACATGACAGATGGTAGTCAAATCACTCACCCATTATTAGAAACTGCTCCAATGGCATACACTTCAAGAATCCGTATAGAAATAGCAGACAACACTCCATGCTTCAGCGAGCTCTGTTCACAGGCTAAGGGCTGTGAATCTCCTATTAAGCCCTTGTCTTTTGGTTAACTTTTGTATTTCTAGATTGCGCATGTCTTCTCTTTAACAATTTCCTCTCCAGTGTTGGGATTTGTGCTTTCTTTGGTAGTGGTGGTGGTCTGTTCAGATTTTTAATTTAAAGCACTTGTGAGAAGTGAACTTTATTTTTTCATCTGGATGTTGTAAAAATTAGTAAGCAAGAAAGGAACCTTTCTGATTTCAGAAGAGGGGAAAATACAATGGCACCAAGAGGGTGCCTGTTTTGTGTAACGATTTCTGTCTGAGCCTCTCTTTTTCTCTCACCCGCATTCTGTAGGAAATATCTTCCTTAGCTCTCAGGGTAAATGAGCTGTTTTTTGAAATGAGGGTCAAGAGCAGGTGGAAAAATGCCCGTTTCTATTCAGCAGCTAGTGACTAAGGATCCTAGTGATTAGTACCTAGTAATTTGCCTCCTGTTCTAAAGAGCTTGAATGCATGAAAGAAGATAATTGCCATTTAATTTAATGAAATAGAAAGGAACGGTAAGAAGAGAAGAAAATATGACAAAATGAGACCATGTGGATTTTTTGACCGCACTTGAGAACATAGCCTCCCTTGCTTATGGATAAAAATTCCCCTTTGTTCTCAGTAGCAACTTTTAAATCCCAGAAAGAGTAAGCAAATAAAAGCAGGAGACAGGCTGCTTTGCAAAGGGTTTCTTTTTTGAGGGAGGATGGAGAAAACAGCATGTTAGTCGATGTGATATTTAGAGCCCTTTCCACCGATATTTTAGTTGTGAAGGCAAGCAGAAGTTTTCTAAAGAAAATCAAAATTTTATTTGTCTCCAGGGTGGTTCTGGTGGCAGGAAATGTGAACGGCTGCAGCAAAAGACTAAGACTGAGGGTAGGCAGACCGTATTCCCTGTGCCACGGTGGCTGTACGTTACGCTGAAGAGCTAACTGGGCATTTGTGTGCCTCAGCAAACGAGGTAGAAAACCACTCATGGTGTTTATCAGTTTGTTAAGTAGCAGGAAAAACCTTTTGAGTTCTAGAGATAAAAGTCACCATATGATACAAATTAGAAGGTGGACCCCAGTGGAAGCATAATATGGCTGCAGTCTATTCCAGATAAATAAACTCGTGGTCAGTATTCTGTGCCTTGTAGGAAATCATGTTTATAGGCTTGGCTGTACCCAACTTCCTTAGTGTTTGGCGTTTAAATATAACTTAGCTATCATAGTGGGACTTTTAAAGTGTAATCATATAATTGCTGCCATCCACAGTGCATAATACTGCTTCAGGCAAAATAGCAGAAGACTTAAATATTTTTCAGGGAGCTACAAGGAGCAGAGTATTTTTATGTGCCAAAAGCAATCATGTAAGCCGGTGGGCTAACTCCCTGGCATGCAGGGAACGATACCATGGAGGATGGCAAGCCTCTCTTTTTTTCACTTCTTCAGGGCTTCAGCTCTGTTTCTGCAAAATAGCGAAGTTCAGTGTATCGCTCCTGCCCTTCTGCCTCTTAACACAGCATCTCCGGGAGGAATCTGTCTGCACCCCACAGAATAACACTCTTCGGGCCATCTGTCCCGGCTCACGTGTAGGCACAATTCTTGTCCACCCTTGTCCATCTGCCGCTCGGCTGAGCTACGTGCTGGTTTTGTGAAAACCAGGTGATACACCTGACCTCAGGCCTGACGGCGAGCAGCTGAGCAGTCACTGGTGGGAGTTAAGCCCATCTCCCTTTTTCCAAGAGAAAAGGACACTTTAAAAGACTATCTAAATATAGAGCAGGAAAAAAAAAATAACCATGTCATTGCATCTAGGACATCGTCTAGAGTTACTATGTAGGATTTGAAATCCAGTTCTTGCAGTTATTTAAATATACACCTAAATAAGGTGTTTTCATTGCTTTAATAGTGCTTTTATGAGCCTTTATTTTTTACATAACAAAAATGTGTAAAGAAAGAGTTTGCAGTTCCTGAGAAAAAGCGAGCCCTCCAATTAAACTGTAATGAAGTAAATAAAATGTTTATTATCAATTCAGTAAAAACATTTGGAAATTTAGGCTCAAATTATAAAAGTTTATGACATAATATGTGGCAGTGGTTTGGAGGAGAGCTGAAGGACACTCACAACAGAGATATTTCAGACATTATCTATTAGAGATACCTTTCTTGGCAGTAAAAAATCCTTATTTTCACACTCTGGCAAGAGAAGATTTGAATTCACAGCTGACTCTAATACATAAATTAAGTCAGTCAAAACTTCTTCTTGCAAAATTCTTATCTGTGGTCTGCACTGTGGATAAAAAGGCAATTCAAAGTGAAATTTAAACAAAAATTTGCGGTCTTCTGGGACAAATTTCTTTTGGCCACTTTCCTCATAAAGAAGTGAGAAGCAGTCTCTTTATTTCCTGTCAAAGAAAATATGAACTTCATCAGGGATGTGATCTCCTTGATTTATAAAATTTGAAGTACAGAAAGACCTGCAGTACTCAAGCCACAAACCAACGTATTTATTTAGCACAGGTGAAAATCTGTCTCCAGAGATGTTTCCTTCAAGGTTAGCAATGCTTGATGTTAAAATTAGTTGTTAAAGAGTGATGTAGCTTTGTGGCAGAAGATTAATGATCGTTCTCTTCAGAGGAGTGTTATATTTAATTATCTGTCCAAAATACACCTTTGAGCCCACCTGGATTATTACCCCGCCTCAGAAGCAGCGCCTGGTGTTACCGGGGGTGGGATTGTGCCCCGCACCGTGGGTTCCCACCCTGAGCCCAGGGGGCAGGCAGGGCTGCATCAGGGACCACGTAGGGGCACGGAACAGCCGAGGAGATACCGCAAAGCTGTTGGCAAACTACCCGGTGCTTTGGGGCGGTTACACCTTATCTGGGTGTTGTTAGTGCCGGTCAGCACTTCTGGTAGAAGACACGGGGGTGTTTCTATCTGCAGTGTGTGAGGTGGGGAGGTACTATGGGGCACGCTGCCCCAAGGGGGTTACAGCGAGGCAGTTCTCGGCTGGGCAGCAGGACTGGCTGCTCGGTGCTGCTAATGGGATGGGGTCCGGTCCCGTAGAACTGTTCTCTGAAAGGTACAATATGTCTGGAACAGGAGAGGCCCGAGTGTGCTAGTAAGAGGCTGATGCTGCTCTTCAGAGAGAAACATTAAGGGACCAGAAGCCTCTAGACCCCCTGCCATGGGGGGCACTGTGGGTCCCTGGAGCAAATCCCTGGTAGAGAGGTGCCTGAAACATCCCTGAGATGACCTTTTACTTTTGCCTGAGGCATTAACTCACTAAGGCAGCAATCTTACCTAATGAGAAAGAGTATTTTCTCTGGATATAAATGTCATTGTACTTTGAATATTACATATACCTACACTTAGTGATCAGACTATGTTTTCACTTGTCTTTGGCCTAAATCTTGGAGATGCAATGAACAACAAGCAATGAGAAGTTGGGTTTGTTTTTCTACATGGTACCACAAGGAGCCCAATCTCCTGGGGACTGATGGAACAGCCTGAGTAGATGGGCACCTCTAGTTTGTGGTTTATAACCAGCACAAGTGGTGCAAGCAATTTAAGTATTTTAGTTTTTGTACTTCTATACCTAGTCGCCTTTTCCAGTTGCAGAAATTTGTCATGGAAATCTAATATTGTTCTTTAATCTCCAATATCTGTAGATGTTGTCTTTTCGTTACTCTCTACTTTGCCTTTCCTCATCCAGTCAAACCCAGCTGCATGGATTGTGTTCTAGCTGTAAAACAACAACAAATCATTTCATGTTTATTGTACCTTCCCCAGGGTGAGGTGCATAATCTGTTGTGTAGCACTACAGTGAAAAAGTTTGTACACAAATTTCAGTAATAAACCATGCTTCAACCTGATCTGCCTGCTTTCAGTGCTCTGAGGGGTTTTCTTTTTGACTTGTTTTGTTCCAAGGCGTTTTCCTACACGGTGTCCCACCTGCGTACCACAGGACTGTTCATGCTCCTGAGCTGGGGTTGGAGCATCCACCTTCTCTGGCTGGGGAAATGAGTCAGCAGAAGTGACCGTGCACCACTAAACACAGTCTCGGGGAACAAAAACCGCCTTGTCACACAATAAAACAATGAGATATTACATCTCGCAAGCCTGCTGGAGAAAAAAATAAACCTTTTTAATTGAGGAGGTAATTGGGAGGTGCAAAGAGATGGGAGAATAGGCTTTTATTTGAAAAATGACTGTGAGAGGAAGTAACATGATCAGAGCAAAATAAATCTTTTCCTTTTTTTCCAACACATTATTACTTTTCATTATCTTCAGCTTGTTTCTCTAGGCAATAGGAACAGAATAAAAAAACATTTCAAAAAATTACTCTCCTAGGATGCTTAGGGACCTGCAGATGTTCCAAATAGATGAAGTCCTGGGTCTGCAGCACAGATGGAAAGTGATAAATGATTAAGATGCTATAGGATATAAATAACAATACTACAATGTTGTGTGTCGAGATATCAACAAAACAAGGAATGCTTATCTTCTGGCTTGATAAGCATCTTATTTATCGCTTATCACAAATTGCAACAGTTCTGGCTCCTGCCAAAAGCAAAAGTATTTCTGTCGGGGCGCCAGGGGTACCATCAGCCCTGACTGTCCCTACCCGGCCGCCCCTCTTGGGCTCTGCCCCTGCCTGCCCCTCTCCCAGCTGGGGTGGTTGGATCCTGAAAAGGTTCACCTGGTGGTAAATACCCGCGACATCCAGTTTTAACACGAATGATGAGAAGTGTAGCAGTGCCACGAGCAGCTGCTGGTGGGGATCTATGAAGAGAGAAGCGTCTGGTGAGCTTCCTGCCCTCGCTGCTGCCCTGGGGTTGTGCTCCAGGCACAGGTCGGTGTGTTGTTAATGAGCCCGGTGTCAGAAGACCTGAAGACAGACATCGCTGGTAACACGAGAAAGGCTAGGTTATTTTCAGAGAACCAGCCACTTACCGTTATTTATAAGTTATCCACCAAAAGTGATTTAACCCTGGACACCAAGTTTTGGTTTACTTTGCGACCCTGGTAACTCAAGAAGAATTATCTGCAGCTGCTGGTGGTGTTTCAAAATTTTGTTCCTTGTTCTTAAGCCAAATAAACACCATCAGGTGAGAAGGGAGAAAAGAGGTAGCATCCACACCAAGAAAACCCTCACAGATTTTTTGTCCCAGCTTCTTGCAACTCGAGAACTTTCCTAGGAGGGTCCTGCCCAGGCAGTTACATTTTCCAGTTCTGCCTGATCTGGCTCAGCCAAAATTGTTCAGGCTTTGGGATTGGTTTGCCTGATGAGAGTTTGGTGTGGTTTGACTTTTTGGTGCCACCTTTCCCAGGCCATACGTGCCTCCCACATCTGCTTCTGCACAAGCAAGGTGGTTCCCTGGTGAGCCAAGCTGATTCTTCCCCATTTGTGCCTTGCCTTTCTGAGAGATTCTGATGAATTTAATGTTATTCGGAGCAAGATAACTTCAATCTGAGTGATCGCTAAGATATGCGTAATGTAAAGTAACATAAAGGACAATCTGCCCTAAAGTGGCAGTAGCCAACTGCCCTATCTCATAGCCCTGAAGTATTACATGCTAAACAAATGGCTTTCTCCTGAATAGCCAGCTTCTGATATGCAATTACCATAATTATTATAGGTATTATACGCTTCTGTCCACAGAGTAAGAACTGCATCTAATCAAAATTATCCCTTAAACTATATAAAGATGTGATACTCTTGAACAGCATTTAATAGATTGCCTTCAAATAAAAGGTTTCTGAATACATTATCTACACTATAAAATTAAAAATAGCATCAAACTGAATAACAGCTTCCTCTCACCCACATTTCATATCTCCAATCAAGACAGTTAAAATGGGCAAAGAGATAAAACAGTTTAATCTCAGCGTCCTAAAAAGTACAATTTACAACCATTTTCTAACACCCCTTAGAGCTCTTCCACGCTCTTGGATGTAGCCTGCAACCTCATGGAGCCAAAGTGAGCTCTGGTCTTTCTTGACATTGGAAGACGTTACGTCTTTCTTGCAGCAACAAGTAGGCCAGGACGTCTCTCTCTTCAGCTGTGGGGATCTTGAAGCAGAAAGAAAATGTAGAGGGGTGGAAAGGATAGCTGTGATGCATGGAAAACACATGTGGTGCTCCCTTCATAGAACAGTAGTTCCTCTGAATGTTTACTGGGCAGACCTTTTTTTTTATTTATTTATTTATTCATGAGGCTTTGCTGCATTAGAAATGAATAAACAAAATAAAAAATGAACTAGACAACTGAAGCGGGAGGTGATCTTCTCACCCCACATCCCTGGATTCCTTTCCTTACCCTCCTCCTCAGTTTCTAAAAAGAAAGCTGAGGGCACAAACTTAAAAACCATGTTAAATGAGAGTGGAGTTAAGCATATGTTCAAATACTCTTTGGGATTAGGTTCTATATCTGTGTCATGTAGCCACAAAATGAAAGCAAACAGGGAAGACTTTTCACACAGATTTAGGCTGAACGCTCAACCATTTGGATGATTTAGAAAATAGATTGAAAATATTGTATAAATTACTTGAGTGGTGTATACTACATTGTTTGGTAAAGGAGGGTAAGTAAGAATAAGCGATGTGCAGATTTGCTTCCTCTGTTGACAGTAGTTGGAATTTAGAGAAAAATAAAAGCCAGATAGGACATAAGATGTTAATTAGGCTGAGAGATCTGATCATAGATTTGGAAAAGTGTCGGGGTTTAACCCCAGCTGGCAACTAAGCACCACCCAGCTGCTCACTCACTCCCCCACATTGGGATGGGGAAGAGAATTGGAAGAATAAAAGTGAGAAAACTTGTTGGTCAAGAAAGACATTTTAATAGGTAAAGTAAAAGCCACGTGCACAAGCGAAACAAAATAAGGAATTTATTTACTACTTCCCATCAGCAGGAGGTGTTCAGCCCTCCAGGACAGCAGGGCTCCATCACGCATAATGGTTATTTGATGTCATATGGGTATGGAAAATCCCTTTGGTCAGTTGGGGTCAGCTATGTCCCCGTCCAACTTCTTGTGCACCCTTGGTCTACTCGCTCATGGCGTGGTGTGAGGAGCAGAAGAGGCCTTTACTATGTGTAAGCTCTGCTCAGCAGTAACTAAAACGTCCCTGTGTTATCAACACTGTTTTCAGCACAAATCAAAAACGTAGCCCCATAGTAGTTACTATGAATAAAATGAACTCTATCCCATCCAAATCCAGCACAAAAAGCCAGTTTCCTGAAATATGAACACGGGGCAAAGAAGACAAATTAAGTGCAGGTACTCTTTAAAAATCAGAAACACAATAGGAATTAAGATGTTTATACGCAGTGCTAGCAAGAGTTTGTTGAATTTGAATAAAGACATGGAATTCAATATCTGCCTATTACTGTAGTGACAGATAGCAGCTGTCAAATCAATTGAGCTGGTTTAGGGTAATTTATTGGGAACTTACGGTTTGCAGATAAAGTGCAATGATGATGAAGAAGAGCCTTTATAGAAGCTGTTGCCAAGAAAAAGGAAAACAAAAACAAAAACAAGCATATGCTATGAAAAAAAGCACATACTATAGCTATCAAGAAAAAGTCCTCTAGAATAAAAATAAAAGGCTATGTCATGAAATTAATATATGCTTACACAACAGGCTTGTACAGATAATTTGAAAACCACAACAACAATTTGTTTGAAACTCATCATCGTGAATATGAGGATATTCTCTGAACAATACAACTAACTGCTATTTAGAAATTTTCCCTTAAGTGAGTTCTCTTAACTTAGTGAAGCAAGTGTTGATTGCCTATGCGCTGTATGTACAGTATGATGGCACACCACCTCAGCCATGTGTTCTTCCTTTCCCGTCATCCATTCATTGCTAATCAAGTTTCAGGAATCACCTTGTGAGTTACAATTAATAATCTATAGATGCTGTTTACACACGAGGGGTTGGTGGTTCCATGTGGACCCCTCTTTCCTACCCAGCCCAAGTAATCATGCACACTTAATTGGTTTGCCTAATGACCACTCCATCCTCCACCTCTGAAAATCACCTCTCTTGCGTACCAGGTCGTTCCTCCCCGGGGCAGAGACACTCCATTCTGCAGCTGGCCCACAGCCGTGCTGACTGGGCACCTGGTTGCCACTGCTGGTTTTCACCTGCCTCTCTCCCAGGGTGGGTATTTTTGTGGGCCAGCTTCTTCTAGTCAACTGCTGACCTTTTTGAATAGTTTCTGGTATTTTGTCAGCAGGGGCTGTGGAGGCAGTAGGCACAGGAAAGACACTGGTTTTATTTCCTAGACAACCGAGATAAAAGTGTTCTTTAATTAAGACTATGTGAGGTTCTTCTCTTTGATTTTTGTTCACTACTTCTAGCCTTCCTTTTTGATCATTTTCAGTTCAACCCCATGGCTACAGATATTAACCCAGATTTTTTAAAGAAACCAATGGTTTTTGGTGCATCCTTTTTCTTGATGTCGAGTTCAAAGCATATGAGAGGGTCTGGTATTTCAGAACATTGTTACTCCAATGTTTATAGAAAATCAGAGTCTCTAAGTGTCTTATAACTATGTTTTGCTCAGTAAGAACAACAACAACAAAAAAAGTAACAGCATACAAGGGAGATAGGCAGGAGAGCAAACACCTAAGTACAGCATTTGAAGCTCAGTGACCTAATGCCCGAACCAAACATGAGCCATTAATCCTAAGTGGACTGCAGATATAAATGAAGTATTGCCTAATTAGAGAATGGGTGGCAAAAGGCAAATAGCTGATGAAAATGCAAGATAGAAAGCACTTGAATATAGTTACTGAGGACCAGCATCCACAATCAATGGGTTCGAGCTGCTGGATCAGCTGGACCTCAGTTATTTCATCAGGAGTGGTGATATTATGCTTGATGTTTGTTTTCCTGCCTTAATAAAGGCAATTTTTGTGGTGAAGGCAGTGTTAAGTCAAGTAGAGTTGCATAGCTGGACAAGAGTAAGAAAGTCTGATTCCGGAGGAACTGGGATTTGAACCACTCTACGGACCGGCCAGTTACAGTGAGCGGCTGAGAACCAGGTGCCCCAGGTGAGGATCAAGGTCTTGGCATCTCTGAAATGGCAGTGGGCCAGTGGAGACAGTGCAGCCACTCCACCAGAATGAAATCACAGAGAAGAAGCAATTAATGTGTCACCAAAACCACAGCAGCATACTGTCAGGGAAGTGAGAGGAAAGAGAGTTATAACAATGATTCTAATAGATCCTGAAGTAATGAAATGCTTCCAGAAATGCTTTGCCTGGATAGGAAGGCAAAATGATGAAGTCTGTGTGCAGATTCTGTTATCAAGGCAATTCCTCATGAAGAACATAAACAAAAGAAGTACTTAAAAGAAACATATGTACTCTGATATTGCCCTTCTTTTTATTATAATACAGAAGATGTCAGAACATGTGTAAACACTTGGTGAGAACTATTTTTTAAAATGCTGTGAACTCTCTCATGTATAGTGACAGCAAAGTGAATTAAAGCCAAAGAGTCTGATGGCAGTGATTTTAAGGCATCCTTTCCATCAATCCATAAATACATAAAGAAGGTGCAGAGTAGAAAATGAGATCATTTCTGTTAAAGGTCACCACAAAGTCCTACTAATCTTTAAGGTATTCCATTCTCCCATTCTTTATCTGCAGACTTCTTTTGTTCTTTTATTGCAGACTTCAGAAATAGGTATTTATGGAAGCTGATAAAGGATCTCATATTCAGTGTTACATAAACAGCAATAGACCGTAAATGGGAAAAGTAACATTCTGGGGTATTCAGCATAAGTTACACTTTTGATCCATTAATTTGGGCCCCTTTTTGAGCATTTAAAAGGTTATTTAAAATGCGTCATATGTTTGTTATACATGGTTTGGTTGCTGAACTGGTATTTATAAAACCTCCATTGATTCTTTAGTTATGTGTAAAATATTCCGATTTTGGAATGACTGCTAGCCGTTTTTTTATCTCCGACATTTGTGGTTTTTCATGTGACCTTTTTTTCATCTTTTTGTTTTACAAAATATCTAGAAGGGGATTATGCGGTGAAATGAAGGATACAAGTAACAGCCAGTAAATAGAGAGTTGTTTTCTTCAGTACAAACTGTAGTCGTTGGGGAAATTTCAGAAATGAGTAGGTACTTGCGGGTTTCCCTCTGTGGGGTGCAGAGATGTGCTCTTTCATAGTACAGTCTGGGAGCAAACTTTCAATCTTCCCGAGTCACTTGTTCTTTGTTGTAACTGAAATTTGCAGCGTAAGGGCTCACCGACCCACAGCTCCAGCCTGAAAGCCGAGATGGCAGGAGGGAGCAGGAACACCTTTCCCTCATCTGCACGGCAAGGACTTCCTTTCCATCTGCAGGTGTTACCAGTTTTCTATGGTACCAGACTGGATTCCTGCAGACCACAGCTTTAGGCAGAGCTGTCCTTGAAAATCACTAGAAAATTCCAGCTAGTGGATGCTTTAGCTGCCATATTTCCCACAAACAGAGCACCAAATCTTTTTCCATAGAGTACGGTGATTTCTAGTTAAATTACTTGTCGTGTTTGTTGGTTTCAATCTAATTAAGTAGACCTATCTAGTTAATCTGTATTAAATCCCATATATCCAAGACACCGTCTCTCTCTTCACACTTACATAAGCCCCTGTCTGGCGAGTTCAGCCAGAGTGATTCAGACTGACATTTCCGAATTAAATTAGAAGTCTGTGCATTTTAAACGGAGAGTCTGAGGCTCTGTGGACCTTTGACTTTGAAATGCACTTTTCTCTCTGGCCTGATGTAGCATAAGCTTGTTGGCATGCAAGTTCCAGCACAGATTTATCTGTTTACTCAGGTTTTTTCTTAGGGGATGATTTCAGGGAAATCAGAGGATTTCAGGGCAAGATGGTTTTATCAGAATTAATTGAGCTGGATAGAATTGGTGTGTGTAAAAGCATGTCAATATCGTGTAGCATTTTGGCCTAGAGGGCACCCTAAGTACATTTTTGCAGTTAGGAAATAAATAAATACAGGAATGGCTTGAAACATTATCCAGGACCAAATATTCATGTTGTTTAGCAAAGGAGATGTTCATCTGACTTCTCTTTCGCTCTTTGGGAGCACGTCCGTAGCCATCAGAGTGACAAAATTTGCCCACGGGTGTCACAAGAGTGGGTGCCCAGGAAATCTCCACGCTTTGAGACACACGCCCTTTCTGCAGTGGCAGGAAATCGAGTGCTTTTGGCTATTGCCTGTCATCGCTTGGACGGCCCGGGTTTGTGGCAAAGAAACCGTTTGTGAGATGAGTTTCCCTTGAGGAGGGGCCAGGCCCGTTCTCTTCTGGAGCACGCTGTTCCAGCCTCTCGCCCTAACAGTCGGCACAAAACACTTCTGCTGAGAGTTTTTTAATGTGGAGTTATAAAAGCAATCAGTTACTTATTTTAAAATACAGAAAGAATTAATCTTAGCTTATTAACAGCTCTGCTAGCCAGAGATGGAAACTGCTGAATGCCTGGATAAATCTAGTCTACTCATCACTTCATGGAGTCTGTAATCCTTACGGTGTCAAAAACGTGCAAGACATCTCTGAATGCTGAATTTTGCATTGATATGGATCTCACATTTATTTGAAAGACATTTGAAATCATAACCAGGCAGACAGTTCCCTCCTGACTAAATCTCTGAGGAGGCATTTTGGTTCTTTTAAAAGGATGTGAAATCTCCTAAGCCTGTAAAATATGCTCAAGATGCTGTGACTTGAGACAGGGGATGAGAGGGTGCATGATGACTAGCAATGGAAGCTTTCAAGTTTCTTGGAATCAAGGAGTGCGTATGCCTGACAAAAAAAAAAAAAAAAAAAAGAGCAGAATAGCCCCATTTAATCACAAGTTTGTGTAGAAGCTATCACTGGTTTGTAGGTATCGCAGAAGTGAGGCCTAAATTTCATGGGTTAATCCTATTTAATTTTAATGGATCTACTAGTACAAGGAACAGCTGAGCAATCAGACCTTTATGAAGCACCATATATACTGACATCGATCCATTAATGTTCATTTCCTAGCAGCTGCAGCAAGTAAGTGTAAGTAATCAAAACTGTTAAAAACACTGTTGCTTTGTTTCTTAACATATAGAATGACTTAAGAGCTTAAACATAAAAAAGAAGGGTGAAAACAATGTTGTAGCTGGCACATGTTTTAAATGAAAACCTATGAGAAATGTTTGCTTTGCTAAGAGAAAATGAGAAAATATATTGAATATATTGGGAAGATTAAAATCCCTGTTTTGATTGAATGAGCCTGCAAGATGATGAGATGACTCTAAGTCCTTGTTCATGAGCAAACATTTCAATATCTACTAACAGAGGGCTACCTATGCATGTTTTGCATGCACACTGTTTAAATATAGTAGGTGGCTTTTGTAAATCATGAGGGAAAAGCATCTGAGTGAGCAGAATAGAAAGGACTATTGACAATTTATAAAATAGCTGGTATATGTTTTAACTGACTTTAGAACACATGAGCTTTCTACTTGTTTCCAAGGCAGAATACAAGTATATAATTTCAGCAGCATTGATCCTTACAGAATGGCTTTAAATCTCCCCAATAAATTAGCAGGAGAGTCTGCACAACTAGACAGTCAATCTGACTTTTCTCTCTTGGTAGGAAGTGGAGGAGGGATGAGACATGTTTGGGACACGAAAAGTCGTGCCTTAGCAAACCAGGTTTCCAAGCTCCAGTCTTTACTACTCCAAACCAACCCCCCTTTCAAATAATTTTCTACAATACACCGGCCCCTCTCATTACAGCTGACCAGAACTTTCCCAAAAGCAGATTTTCTATTGAAAGAGGTCATTTTGATGAAATAGAAACATTTATCAGGAGTCTGCCTGTGGTAACAAAAAAAAATATATCTTTTGAAGCAATACTGGAACATAACTTCCATTTTAAGCTGATGATTGATTTCATCTGAAGTAAAAATAATGATACACTGTGCTACACTGTATAAAATGTTTAAACAGAAAACAGAACAAAACACTTTTGATGCTATCAAAATAGAATATTTCAATCAACTTCCAACTGATTTTTAAATTGTGTTTCATGGGAGACTGAAAATTGTTCACTTTTTCTCCGTTTCAGGAAGGCAAAATATTCAGTGTCAGGTAATTTCCCAAGGAAAGCAAACATTGCTTACAAGCCAGCTCCAGCCCCTGCTCTGTTCTTGTCTTGATCCTCTGTTTGTCTGATGGCAGCTCATATCTCTGCAAAAAATACATTCCAGTGCAGTGCCCCAAGGATGGTTACCAGATGGTAAATTACCATGTGTTAAGAAACTTGGGGAAAGCAGCAGGCCTGGATCATGGGCTTTTTCTGAGGGGAGAAGTTAGATCTGTGGGCCAGAGAAGGATCAGGATGTGTAGAAGACAGGGGCAGAAGGCAGTGGGGTGACTCTGGCCTCTTTGTGGGGGGACAAAGACAGCAGGGTCACACGATGCTACTTCCCCGTGGGGGAATCCTTTGTTTCCCCCATGACCTAAGGGGATGATTGAAGCTCCTGTGGTCCCAGTGTTCTCTTTCCTTAACCTTTCCTAAAGCTTCCTGACATCCCAGGTGTCTTCTCGTGAGCCCCAGACCTCTGCCAGTTCCCACCTAATCCCACCTGCAGCTGCAGGTATTGGAGAGGCAGCAGCTGAGGCCATGGCTGGGCATCAGGACCTGGTGACTTGCTCTGCAGTCTCAGCAAAACTCAGACCACCACAGGAGGGAGAACAGCTCTGTGGGACAGCCATGCATGAACCTCAGCAGAAAGACCTCCTGTTTTTGTGAGGGCCAGGTTGGAGGCGATGAAGGCTACAGGGTGTTAAATGTTGGGAAGAACCAATGGGAGCATTTGCAAACGCTTCCCCCGACAGAGGCAGTGGAGCAAACCTTTCATTTAACCATCGGAATCACTTGCTGGCATGTTGCAGGTTTGTTGTGTCAAGGGCAGAGACCAAAGTTTAATTATGAAAGTGTGGATGAAGGGCAATTTTTTCCTTTTTTATGTGCACATCTGGATGCCCTTCCAGGCCTGGTCATGGCAGAGCTGCCCCAAGCTGGATCTGAGGCACCCGGGGGGAGCTTCATGCCCAGAGGCAGAGGACAGGCAGCCCCTCTGCCCCTGGCTCCCTCTTTGGGAAGAATGACTTGCAGGGAAAGTGGGCAACAGCAAACCCCTCAGCTGAGTCTTCCATAATGAACGTACTTCATGGATAAACAGACAACGCAGGCAAATAACAAGCTGTGTGTCAGTAAAAAAAGTGCAAATATTGACACAGGGAGAAGACACCCCTGAGGCAGCATTCACTGCAAACCCTCCTCCGAATGAGCAATAGTTAAATGTTTGTCCTTGCCTCTTTCTTTCAAAAGTAGGGCAAATATCTATAGAGTTCCCAGTGGGGAGGTAATCTAACTTTAACTTTCATACAGTCAAGTAAAACACCCGAGACCTGTGTTAGGGATGCAAGCAGGTCGTCTGAATTATGATTATTCAATCTGGTATTATTTTAATCTGACATGCCTCTCACGTGCCTCATTTAGATTCATCTTGACCTGAAAACTGTAATCTCAATGCCTTTATACTTACAGGTGATTTATCTTGTTGCAGTATCTTTTTAAAAAATAAATAAATAAATAGATAGATAAATAAATAAAATATTTGTTTTAATGGTGAAACCCTGCCCGTGAGGCAGACCGGCACATTTCACTACCTCGGGTCTCCCAAGCGTGGTCTGGGTCCCTTTCGAGCCTCTTGCTCTGGCTAATTGTGACAAGAGGATAATGAATTAAGAGCCGCGGGAGGTGAGAGCAAAGCACACACCCCCTGCGGCCGCAGCCTGCTCCGGGTGATGCTTTCTTGCTGGCCGGCAAGACAATAGCCGAAAGAAATTAAGGAAGGTGGGGGGGGGAAGAAAATGACTGATCCTTCCGTATGAGATAATGGATGAGCCCGGGATGACCTGTTTTTTTCCTTGCGGTGGAGCGGTGCTGAAGACAGAGGGCACCAGCGCCCAGCCCACAGCCCTCGCCCCGCATCCAGCGCGCCAGCTCGGGGCGGCCGGAGAGCCGCCGGTGCCCGCTCCCAGCAGGCGGGGAGCCACCGCCTCGCCCGGCCAGGTAGGTCTCAGGGGTAGCCCTCCGGACGGACGGCGGGTCCCGGCCGTGAGGCTGCCGGTGGGGCGGGCGGAAAGCAGCCGGGGCTGCGGGGGCTGCCCGGGGGAGCCCGCACTTCAGCCAGCTCTGCCTGCCCGCCCGCCCGCGCTCTCGGCCCCCCGAGCGTCGCCTTCCCCGTGACGGGTCTCCAGCCCCTCCGCGCTGCTCGGCCGGCAG
>VXAK01016991.1:181898-213726 GCA_013399435.1 Arenaria interpres | reverse complement strand
GTGCCGGTAAAGGCACATCAGGGCTTTGCCCGCCGTTGCCTTAGTAACTAACATGTATTTCCCCCCGCCCCGCTCTCATATGTGTGTCCCTGGCTGAATTACAGTTTGGCCCCCTTACACGCGGAAAAGTTAATCTAAACTGTAAAGCGGTTCCTTCTCTGACCTTTAAATGACATTTCCCGTCGCCGGCAGGTCAGATTGCACCCTCTCTTCACCCCTTTTCGGTATCGGGAAAGGAAATTCCTGAGCTGAGAAAGATGCCTTCGGGTAGTCAGAATGGGAGAAGAGAAGCACTTGTCACCCCGCCTTCAGGGCTGGGGGCAGCCCCGGGACGCCTGTCCGATGAGCTAACTACCTTGTGAAACTTTCAAAACTTCCCGGGGGCGGAGGGGAGGGTCTGTGCCTGCTGGAGGTGCGGGAAACAGCCGCCTTGGCTTGAAAAGCGGACACGAGAAGGATCATACAAACATAACATTCGTGAGTATGCACGATCGGATGTCAAGGCAAACAAACACGTATTTTAATCCCTCTTGAAACTTCCTTTCGAGAGCCCTTACCGAAGCAAATCGACCTGGCTATTTGCGGAAGCAGTCATCTCCTTGAACTCTGCGGGGTTGCTTTATCGAGCTCTGGTTTGACACCGATCTCCCGACTAGCGTGTTTTATCCCCTATTTCTATGTCACCAGGTTAAAAGTCACTAGGATGACGGCTGCCTGGGCACCTTCGAGAGCGACGCTGTAAGACTTGGCTGTGATGCTATTTGGAGCAACTTGGGCGCTGGCGGGGGGAAGCGGATGCCATCTCCTACATGTCCTTAAACCATGTGCAGGCAAGAGGAGCCCTTGAAATTGGTAACCTGGGTCTGGATGACATCGTGCAACAAAATGATTGGCGTGCTGCTGGTCTTTTTCCCCGCTCTGCTCCTGGAGATGGACGTGCTGCCCAGGAGCGCCGGGCGCAAGGCGCTTCTTTCCGCAGCCTCCTCGCAGCGGTCGGTGGCTCGGACGGACGGGGATGTCATCATCGGGGCCCTTTTCTCCGTCCATCACCAGCCGCCGGCCGAGAAAGTGCCCGAGAGGAAGTGCGGGGAAATCCGGGAGCAATACGGCATCCAGAGAGTCGAAGCCATGTTTCACACTTTGGATAAAATTAACGCCGACCCGGTCCTGCTGCCTAACATCACCCTGGGCAGCGAGATCCGAGACTCCTGCTGGCACTCCTCGGTGGCCCTGGAGCAGAGCATCGAGTTCATACGGGACTCCCTCATCTCCATCAGGGACGACAGGGACGGAGGCGCCCGCTGCCTTTCCGACTCGCAGCCCCAGCCCCAGGCCAGGGTGAAAAAACCCATCGCGGGGGTCATCGGCCCCGGCTCCAGCTCGGTTGCCATCCAAGTCCAAAATCTGCTCCAGCTCTTCGACATCCCCCAGATCGCTTACTCCGCCACCAGCATCGACCTGAGCGACAAAACGCTGTACAAATACTTCCTCAGGGTGGTCCCCTCCGACACGCTGCAAGCCAGGGCCATGCTCGACATCGTCAAGCGCTACAACTGGACTTACGTCTCCGCCGTCCACACGGAAGGTAGGCGCAGGGCAGCCCCCCTGCCTCTCCCGGGAGCCCCCGGCCGCCCCCCGGCCGTCTGGGAGGCGCCGGTGCTGCGTTACCCGCCGGGACCCCCGGGGGAGCCGGATTCTCCCCGAGAGAGAGACGGTCTCACCCGGGGAGAGCGTAAGGGGAAGGGGGAAAAGTGCTGGGAGGGGTTGGGGGGGGGCTGCGGTTCCCCCCGGCGCGGAGGAGCCCCCCCCGGCTCCGGACGCAACGGGGTGGGGGGTGGGGGGGTAGGATGGGGGCTTCAGGAGCTCAGGGAAGCCCCGCAAGACACCGGGAGTCTCCCCGGCGGTCCCGTCCCCCTCCCTCCTTCACACACCGAGCCCGGTAAATCAAAACTTCCCAGATGCTCGCATCTGGATGGGGAAGCTGCCGCCGGCTCTGGCTGGGGTGGCGGTGGGCTCCGGAGGTCGCCCACTGGGACCGGCCGGCGGGGCTCACTCCCACGCCGCCACCCCGGGGAGGTTTGTGGCGTTTCTGGCCGAGCCGAAGGGAGTCAGGGCTCCGGCTCCGCGCAGGGACTCCGGGATTTGCCACCGGCTTCGCCGCCCGTGAACTCCTTCCCCGGGGACCGCGAACGCAGGGGGAAAAAACGCGAAAAATCCCTCCGCGGTCCAGAGAGCCCCCGGCAAAGCCACGTCCCGCGGGAAAGGAAGGGCAGGGGGTGGTTTGTCAGCGGGTCTGGGCCGGCACGTTTTCATGCAGCTTCAGCAACAGGAAAAGATGTTGGTCTCTACCACCCGTTCGTAGTCAACAGGTTTTGTCGTTTTTAAGTATCAGGAGAACACCAAAAGCAAGGGTATTTTTAAAAGGAGAGGCTGGTTTATAGCCAGGCTGGGTGGACCAACGCAAATCACAGCAGTAACTGCATCCCGTAGAAAGCAAACTCTTCTGCTGTACTATTATGATTTTCCTGTAGTCCAGTCAGGATCTTCAAAAAGGAATTTTAAGTACAAAATCACAAACCTGACCACATTATTGCTACGGTTTCGCGGCTATTCTGTTTATCTGACTGTATCTCTTGGATGGATTTGATTTATGATTCCATCTGGTTTGTGAGCTGACTCCACACCTTTTATTCTCCCAGAGATGACTAAGTAAAAAGAGTTAAGCACGTACATCATGATGAATAAATAAAGAATCTCCGGGAAGAGTTGCATATACGACATTCAAGGGTGAATTGGATTAAACTGGACACCTCAAACGTGAAAGTGCTGCAATTTGGGGTGGGGTTGGAGGTGTGAAATAAGAGCAAGAAGCAATGACCTGACATTTGCAGTTCATTTGTGCCCTGTTCAGGTGAGAAAACGAGCTGCTAGCAAGAGCTGGACATGAGCTATTAAGCTTCTCTATGGCTGACAGATATGATTAGATCTTGTGGCAGGCCGGGGTGAAAAATAAACATGAAAGGGGTAAATTCTCTGTTGATGTAAATCTTCAATGCACTTCGGGGAGCTATTGCTAACTCCGTGCCCGAGGAGCTGCCTCAAGGGACCTGCTCCCTCCCTCTCTCAACTCTCCTTAGATATAACTCTCCTCAACGTTAGTAGGACCTCGCTCTTTTGGAAAAGACAACAGACTGTGAAGGTTATTTGATGGTTCGTTTTTAAAAGATCATTATAAGTAGCAATTTCAGGCATCGCTCGTGTCGTTGCTTTTTATTAACGTGTTACTGACAGATGAAAAAATGCTCGTTGCAAGATATTCTTACAGACTTTGAAGTGTTACTTTTGAAAACAGTGGATCAGTTCTACCCCACAAGGCAACAGTCTCCTTTTAGGAAATGTCACAAGGATTTTGCACATTATGCAGCTCGAGATTAATATTTGCTCTTAAAAATATTGTTATGAATCTGTATCTGCCATACCTTTATTATTAGATTAAAGCTACAGATTCCACTGGAAAGATGTAGCAAGCTTCAACTTCTGTGTTTCTTCCCAGAGAGGCAAGTTGTTAACCCCATCGCAATTGCTGTTGAGTGGATTCCAAAGACCTTTTCTTTTTCCTACTTAAAGTTAAATTAGTATTAATGAAAATTGGTGTAAATTTTTACATTTCTGTTGTTTCAAATCCCACGGATTCACTGTGAGGGATCTGTTTGCTGGTGTGTTAAAGTGGGATCGCTCTTTGCAGACAATACAAAGCCACTCTGAATAATAGTCTGTGTGAACAAGAGCCGCTCCATCCGTGCTATGTTTGGAAATACGGGGATAAAGTGTAGTTAGAAACATTCCTCCTCCACACTTACTCATAGGTCTCTACTCTATCTTTTTGGTGGGCTGCAAAATGCGCTGGGAGGAATTCTAGGGTATCACGGGTTGGAGAATCGCTTCAGCAGGGACTGTGAGAAATGGGCACGGTTCTAGGAAATGCACGGGTTGGCACCGTGAAGAAGTCAATTGTTTCACCTTCCAAGTACTCCACATCCACTCTGGTCACTTCTTGAGAGCAGAAAAGCTGCTTAGTTTCTACGCAACCCCTCGTTCTCATGAGGATGGACAATCCTCAGCTCTTGTAGCCACCCAGCCACAAGAGGATGCAATGTGACCAGTGAGCTGACCGACAGCTGTGTCAGCTTGTCCTGCTCCTCAGCCTTTGGTGGCCCCGGGTCACAGAAATAGCCCAGAGGTGGTGCGCCCTTTTTCAGTCAGTCTGAACCATCCAACTCCTCTGTTTACCTTTCCTCTATTTCTATACTCTAGCTGGCATTATTTGAATGCCCAAAACAATACCAGCCTACACAATTATACCTTTAATGAAAATACCACAATGAAAATAAATATCACACAATCGGTGCCCACCTTTCTTAACATGAAGCCTACACATGCCATGAGAACGAAGATAATAAAGTCGCCCAGTCTGTAGCATGATCTTTAAGTCGTCCCCAATAGCCTACGTTGCATTTGACATGAAATTTCATTGTTCATGTGTTAATATGATAATTAGTGTTAACTAGTGGATATGACATTTAACTACAGTCCCCACACACTAGTACTTGAAGTTGCATGAAGGTATGCTGTACTTGTTTTGGCCTGTTTTTTTTTTTTTTCACAGTTGTTTATTAAGGTGTACAAACATTGCACTTGGGTAGAAACTTCTCAGTTAGTGAATAAAATCTGTTTTCAAAAGCCCACATCGCTCTCTTTAGTTTAAAATTGACACATAAAGCTCCACATTGAAGAACAAAGAAAGGCGAGTTACTATGTTTGGTTATTTTATTATGTATCTGAGTTGAGCATAGTTGCACATCATGAGAGTGCATTTTTTCCAGAGTGGGCAGCAGTCATTAAGCGATGTGAGAAATCTTTGCATCTGCCGGCAGAAGGCTGTGTGACTGTATAGTAGCTGCAAGGCATTTTCAAGGCTATTATTTTTTTAAGGCTTCTTCAAAGGTAGTTAAATGTTGGAGTTCTTGGCGTCTGTAGATGTCGGTTTTTAGGCTTGGAACTCTTTCTTATCTGGAAATGCACATAAGTGGATGTCTAACTCCAAGCCAAGGCTTCCTATGGAAATCAAAGGCATCAAAAAGCACATGTGTTAAGTTGGACACAATCCCGAGTGTGATATGGGCAGGAAGAGCCTCACTTGCTAAGCATTACTTTTAAAGTGAGGTATTCTCATCTTCAGCGAAGTAACCTGAGAGTCAGATATCATTCTTAATTCACTAGGCAGCCACCAGTTATTTGGTAAAACAGTGAAGAACCACACGGGGACACTTTCTTCCTTGCCCAGAGAACAGACCCTGGGCTGCCCCTGGGACAAGGCAAGAAATGCTGAGTGGAGATGGTGGGCACCACCTCTGTGCTGTTTTGATGCTGAAGGCACAGAAGGGTTGTTACCAGAAAATGCAGAGCAGTTGTGAGATTGCTGTAGGTTGTATCAACTTCCAAAACCCACAAGATGCCTGCACCCTGGCTGGTGATCAGCACGGAGCCTCCATCAAATCCCTCTTCACCTTTAGCTGTTCCTCTAACACAAAAAATAGGGGAGATGATGGTGTAAGAGGCCTTTCTATCACCTCATGTTGCAAGGAGATCACTTCTGAACAAACAAATAGAAATACTTGGTGCCTGTGCCTGGCTTTTCATTTCAATCATTGCATACGTGTTAACCTTGTAAAATGTATATGAGATTTTTGTTTCTGTGAATGCAAAATCTGAATATGCCATCTGAATGTGCAGAATTGGTCCATTTGAGCGATATTTGGGATTTACGGACCATTCTTACACCTTTGTACAAATACCCCTCTATAAGAATAATTTCCATTCCAACAGATTAACATGCAAGCTTTGTAGAAACGCCTTGGAAATGGAATGACTAAATTAGACTTCGGAAATGGAATGATTAAGTTAATTGCACCAAATTTTGGTTGTTTATAGATTAATTTTACTGAGAGCACTGAGATGTTTCTGATCTTGATTGATTTTGTCAGACTTGTATTGCCAGGCTGTTCCTTTTGCTTGAGCATAAGGCTTAAAATGAACTATGAAGAAGCAGATGGCACAACTGTAAAGACTTTCAGAGCAAAATAGATTGTAGATAGATTATATTCACAACGATTTTTTTATAACCTGGCTGCTGCGCACTCTCCCTTGTAGTAACCTACAGGAAACTCATAAGCATGGTTACATATGTTGGAAAGAGGAGGCAAGGTAGTGAATCTTGCACAATATTTATTGCAAATTTCACAGGAAATAAGTTGTTTCAGTAGAACTCACTGAAGTAGATTTAGAGCTGCCAAAAAAATAATACCTCTATTTAAAGATAAGTGGGTCAATAACCATCAAATAGCTCAAAGGAATAATTTTGGTACAAGTGTGTTTAATTTCTCACAAGGCATTCCTACAGCTGTTTCTAACGATGTTATATTATTAAATCCATGGTGTCACTCGATGATTGATACTTTCTGATAAAATTGTGGTCAGGCAATAGAGAACAGCAACTCCAAATGTTTGAAATTTCAGAGTTTACAAATATTTCTATAGGAACTAACAGTTACAAAAATGCTCTTAAATATTAACCTTATGAAGTGCTGTGAATTGTACCTGAGATGTGTTTTCACAAATGCATATTCCAATCTCTTTTTTCTCCGTCTAACTGGCTTTGCTAGCCACCTCCAGAGACTTTGTGATAGGGAAAAAAGGAGAGAGAGATGTCCTAAGGAGGAGAGAAATTTATTTGAAAGCAAGTAGGGACTAGAATATTCCCTTCACTGGATGCATTAATTGTATTTGTTAGAAAGTACTGGGAGAATCATTTACATTGATTGATGTTGACAAAATTATTGTCGATGACAAACACCGTAGAGATCAAGAGAAATTCTTTCTTGAAAATATATTGCTTTGCAGTACTCCTAAATTCACAAATAATCTAGCGTTTCAACTGCACAACTGGCAGCTGCATGAGTTAAATCAGCTCTAAAGGTTCATCTAACTTCTGTGCCTGCCTTCTCAGCAATATTGCTAGAGTTCATATTTATCTGTCAACACCACGGGTTCATTTGTGCTTTACTTCTATTTTTTTCTGCATTATGCCCTTGCTTTCAGATTTGTATGGCCCACGATCCTTGTAAACCCCTGCAGGACTCTTATCTCACTGAAGACTGTTTTAAAAAAAGTCAAATGATCTTGGCTTTCTCAAAAAAGCTATGTGAAAATCCCTCTAAAATATTCCTTTGAACATATGGTTCATAATATGAAGGTGCTTGTGCTTAGGTTTCTCAGACAGAAAACCAAAAGCTGTGTGAAATGAAATGATATAACTGGAAGTAGTGTCGCCCATTGAGATAGATTCTTCAGGGGTCTGATGCATCGGTGAGCTGGTGACTGTAGTGGGAGACCAGAAGCATTGCACCTGCCACACACAACCCAGAAAAATACTGATCAAAGTCATTACTAATTGGTGCTCACTGACCCATGCGAAACAAAGCGGGGATTTCAGTATATTTTCTGGGTGGCAGGTGTTCGCAGCATAAGCCACCGTCACAGATGGCAGTAATTAACACCTGTGCTGGCAGTCTGAATGGGAGGGCTGGACTCACTGGACATGAACTACAATAGCGTTTCACCTAAAGAAATCATCCCTTCACCTACAGGTATCTAAGGGATGCTAAGGAATATTGCTGGGGGTGGGTGGGGAGGGGTGTGCAACAAATGAACGACATCCACTGGGTAAATCAGCTCAGTTTTGTGGGCTAATTTTTCAGGCTGTGTCTTTTCCCCAACACTAATATTGCTGCTGCTGTTGGTGGTGTTATTAATATTATTATTATTGTAATCAATATACAGCCTAAAGAACAATTTCTAGACCTGGTTTGCCTATCAATGCAGCACAAAGAGAGAGTTGTTGAACTGTCTCTCTTGAGAGAGGTGGCAGGAGTTTTGTGATCTTTGAAGCCGTTTGACTTCGTGATCTTGAGAACATCACCCCAGTTTCTGTCCATACAAAGGAGTGCCCACGAGGGGCTGTTTATGGACCCTAGAGTGGCATAAAGTCACTGAAGTCAATTGGGTTTATGCCAATCTTACTTCTTTACCAGTGAAGAAACACTCATAGGATGAGGACCATTTCTTAAAACCCTGTCCCAATTAGAATACCTCACACTGTACACAAACGATGTTGAAGAAGTGTGGCTGAGAATGCTGCATATATAAAGGCACTTTGCAGCAGTTGTTTCATGGAAAAAATAAGCTGACTTTGGCTGAGGAAAGGAAATAAAAATTAAAGCAGTATTAAAACTGCTGTACTGGTCCCCCAACAGTGGGCTGAATATTAAAGAAGCAAAAGCAGGGCATATACAGAGCATACCTTCACAGCTCCAGTATGTAGCAGCTTCCCATATACTGGGGCTACCAGCTGCCAATGGACCTTTCCTTTATGAATTTGTCTAATCCCTTGTTGTATCTATTTATACTTCAGTCTCCATAGTATCATAATAATGAATTCTGTAACTTAATTGCATGTTGTGTGAACAAGTGTTTCCTGTTATTTAAACTGTTCCTTGATGAGTGTGTTACCTTCATACATCCATACAAAACTTCTCATCATTTCTTAATCCTGATCATTATTCTGTACTTCTAATTCCAATAGGAAATGTGAGGAAACAGACCTAAATTCAGTATTCAGGGTGAGGGTACACCACGGTTAAATTCACTCGTGAAGTAACAATTTCAGTATTGCTCTCAGACCTTTCCTAATAAACTTCTAATTTATTTCCCATGAAAGGCAATTCCCAATTGCCTTTTTAGCTGCCACCAGGCACTGAATGGACGTTGTCAGAAAATTCTTCAAAATTACCACAAAACCTTTTTCTTAAATGGTAAAGCCAACTTCAGAGGCCATTATAGATGGGGTTTTCCCTCATGTGCATTATTCTTCATTTGCTAACACAAACTTTATTTCCTAAACTTTGGTTCCTATCTATTAGCCAATTATTAATCCAGGACCTTCTGTCTCATCCTGTATTACCTCTATTTCTTTTCGAGCCTTTAATATGGGACCTCATCAAAAGCTTTCTTAAATTCCAAGTACTCTGTAGGGATTGTATCAGTCATGTGGTTACCTGCTCCAACAAAGAAGTCTAATAAACTTCTGAGTTACGTATTTTCTCTGCAAAAGCTATGTTGGTTCTTCCTAATACAGCATATTTATTTACTTGTGCATGGATACTGTTTTTGTTATGATTCCTATCAATTAGCTTCATGCAGAAATGTCTTAATTTTGCAGAAATGTCATGTCCGTTCACTGGATTGCCCTCTATGCCTCTGTACTCTCTACAAATTCTGTTGAAAAACGAAAACTGATATGTGAAAATATAAAATTACTTTTTCTACTTCATGTGTTCTGGTACTAAGTCCAGTTTAACTGGTGATAATGTACCACAACAGAAAATTAGCTGGTATTGGCAATTTGTTAAAGTCCATCTTGTGGATTTGTTCGAAAATACATTCTATTGACACTGAGACAACGGTTCAGTCTTATCCTACAGAAGGAACGACCTTTGTATGAGAACCATCCTATCCGCCTTCACAGGCAGTACAGACTTGGAGAATTAATTTGACTGTTCTGTTATGGGTTTGTCTTCCCTGAGTTCTCGTTTTATATAACTGGTTATCACTGAGTATCAGGCAAGTTTCCCGTTTCTGGAATATTTGAAGAATATTGGGTTATTAGATTCTATGCCTTTATGTCTCAAAATTGTTTCATCTTGTTTTATTGTGGGTTTGTATTTCATTTGCCAAGATATACTCAGTTCTCTTTCCCTCATTAGGACACAACTTAAACTTTCTAAAATTTTATTTTATTTTATTTTACTTTATTTTATTTTATATTTTGCTTTGTTCTCTTTCATTTTATTTTAATAGCTTTAGGAAATTTACTTTTCTCCTTTCTCATGCTGGCTTTTTTGATCCTTATGGACTTCGGCTTTCAGCCTCTCATATATTTCTGAATATTCTCCATGTAATTTGTTAGGATTTCACTCTTTTAGCAGCTCCTTTTAATTTCCCTGAAATCAGCTTTCTCATTTTTATATAATTTATTTTGTTTTAATTTAAATATTACTGATTTTTTCAGTAAAAGTACAGTCACAATTGCAGTCTACTTTTTGTATAGTTAGGTATTGTATACTGCTCAAGATTAAATCAAGAGCTGTTGCTTCCGTTGTGAGTTCAATGAGCAGATGAGTAGCACACATGAAAAAGAAATCAATGCACAGTATGTAAGAACTGCCTTCAATTTCCATTATCTAACGTACAGTTTGGCAGCACTACATACAGAGCCGGGGTGTGTTAATAGCATTTTGTGAACACGTGGGGTGCTTTTTAATGAAAAGTACTGTGCATCACAAGCTGTCCTTTCCTCCTGTGACATGCCACTACCTAGATGGCTTGTGCCTGTCTTGTACCGGTGCAAGAGATATTTCATTTTACTGAAAAGTCCTATTGTTTGTTATACAATGCCACGGTCCTCCAATTGAACAATTTCCGTTTGTATTCTCTCTTGAATGTTTTTAATGATTTTCTTAAAGCATTTTTGAATTATATTAACACCCAGCAATGATTTATAAGTACCTTTGAAATCTGATAGGAATCTGACGGTTGTAAGGATAGGCAGTTCTGGCAGACAAAGCAGAGAAGACCATGTCCCACGCTGGTGCAGACAACAATAGTAGCTGTAGGGCTCTTGATCCAAGGCTCACTGAAGTTAGTTGGTGGTCCTTTGTTGAGTCCATTGGATCCTGAATGGGGCCCAGCACTGCCATCAGATGTTACCGGTTTGGGTTATGGAGCTGACATTTCTCAGAAAACACTAAAAAACTACAGGGCTTGTGAATCCCACAGCTAGAAGGATCCCATAGTTCATTCAAAGTAGTGTAAAATGGTGTGGAGGCAAACTGTGTTTGTTGGATTTGCATAGGTATTAGGGGATATTCATATACTTTTTTTTTTTTCCCTTCCAACTAGAAGAAGGCTGAATCTAGTTCACTTCTTCCCATGCAAATTCCCCAGTGAATTTAACTCTTCTTTTTCTCTGGAAATTGTTTGAGGAACAAACTTTCATGTTTTTAAATGCAGTCACAATTTGCAGTTGTTTGACCAGCTACTTTCATCCTTATTTGTCTGTGGATACAGAAGGATTTGTACAAGTTAATAATTCCCCAAACATTTATTCAAACAAAACTCATCCTGGCAAACAGCAATAAGAACCAGGTATGAATACTGCTGAAGTGACAGCTATTTGAAATCTGAATAAGTGTTCATAAGTACTTTCTTAAAATGTCTGGCCAGGCTCCATTGAACATTGAATGTCGCCTCCTATATGGAGTAGAATATAAAAGATAAATTTCTAATTAATTGTCAGGAAGCGAGAAAACCTTTCATGCTTATTTATATAAGCCTGTCTTACCCGCATGGTGCTGTTTAGAGGCTTTAGCGAATGGAAATTTGGCAGGTAGACCCTGGTGTTGGATATTGAAAGATAGTGATCCTTCTAGTGAGAATGTATTTCTCTGACTGCAAGCTCTACGTGTGTAAATCTCAGTCTCTTGCCTGAGCAGCAAATACTTGAAACTGAATATTGACAGTGCTGAAAAGGAATGCTATATTATTGGCATTGCTAAATGATGATTGCTAAAGGATGATTTGAAGGACTGCAAAGTTGAAATCCGCTCTTACTGAGCTGGTCAGAATGGGCTACGGCAGTGGACCGACAGCGTTCTCTCAGAGGATGCCCTTATTTGCCAGGCTATAATTCCCTGGAAAGATAAACTCATATTCAGAATCAGATTTAAAAAAACCCCACGCACCTCTACAGCTGCCTGAAGGAAAGTGCTGAGCTGGGACAGTTGCTCTGCTGGAACAAAGGTGTTCAAGATTTTGACAAGGGGCAATGAGGCAGGCGGCAGCCCTGGCAGCCTGGGTATCACTTAAGTCACAGCACACCACGCAGGAACTTCCTCAGATAAGCCACCTGGCTTCTCACTAGTCCATTCTTATTCCTTTCCCCCTCAAGGCACTACAGTTGTGGTCCTCAGGTGTCACTGCATTCCCTTGTAAATAAGCTTAGCCTTCCTCTTCCAGGTGGCTACCTACCTGACTCAAAGCATTCTTTGTCCACTGTCAAGGCTGATCAGGACTCCAACATCTGACAGCTCAGTCCGTGCATAGTAAGTGACATGGTGCCAGTGCCAGTCACCCAGAGCCAGAATTCCTCTTCCTTCCCACACAGTGCTAACCCGCAAGTGAAATTACAAGAATGACAGGAAGGTTTTCCAGGAGCTCCTTCTGGATTTGTCACTGACCTCAGAAAGAAACGGCCAATATTCTGTTAAACACATGCCCCTAACCATGCCTGCAACGGTGTCCTCCAACGTCGATGTCTTGTGAAAGGGTAGGATAAGGGTGTAGTAAAAATCGGAGTCCGCAGCATAAGGACAGTAGCATGCAAAACTGATGTTATGAAGTTGTGGGAGGCAATGGATAATAATTTTAATATATTATGGAATAGCCAAAAATGGACAGTGTTGAATTGTGCCAAAAATCCAAATGCAAAAGGCAAATGAGCTATGCCAGACAGCTCTGCCTACCGAGACAACAATCGCCAGAAAAATAATAAGCTGATGATTCAGGATTCAGCTGACAAAAAATTGTAATTAAATTAAAACCAATCAGTGTGGTTCTACAGAAAATAGGTCTTCGCAAACCTGATTTTATTCCCTGATGAAAGTGCAAACTTTGTAGCTACAGATAACAATGTGCATGAAATATCTTGGATTTCTATAAGGCACTGAATTATTATTACAGGATATTTTTAATAAAAAAGCATTGTGCAATGTCAGGAAAATAGACATTGCATAAATTAAAACTCAGCACACTGACCTCAATGAGCAAAGAGTGACCATCAAATGAGATTATGTCTACTGCATTGCACAGAGCTTGACAGAGAGTCTAATGCATCACTGTCTCCATCGATGATATACAAAGCATAATTGCTGACAAGATATGCAGATTTGTGAAATGGCAATTACTGGGGAGAAAAAGGGAAGATTCAGATCTCTAGATAAGCTAGGCCCAGTCTAAGAAAATGTATGCTAACACATTTTCAAATGTCAATCATAAATACAGGAATAAAGCACATGTGCAAATTACACTGTGTCCCTGAGAGAAGTTCTAAATACATTATATGGTTATAGAGGGGCTGCATCAAAAAAAAAAACTCCAACCCAAAATACAAAAAGCTAATGTCATCCTTGAGAAAGTGGAAACTTTAGTATTAATTTTGCTATTCTGTGTTCATTTTAATTATTTAATATTGCTAATATTTAAAAAAGAAAGTTAAAATATTGAAAAGAGACAGGGATAAAACTCTAAATGATTTGAGGGCTGAAAAAATGCCTTATAGTGGGAATCTAAACCAGTCTAATCCACCTAGTTTGTCAAAAGGACATACAACTCAATTTATCGAAAAAAGTTTCATTTGCTCCAAGCAAACAAAACCAGTAGGAGCTACAGGGCGCTGTATCCTAATGGGTAAATGCATAACGAGCACCAGTCGCTGATAAGCCAACAAATTCCAATTAGAAAAAAGACAAACATTTTAACTTACGACGGTGATTAACCACTGGGACAAATGACTGAGGAAAGTGATCCGTTTTCAGACTTTTGATGTTCTTTAATAAAAATTTGCTGCAGATGTTTCAGAACAGTTTTATTCAAGATGCAAGTCACCGGACACAGCGCAGTGGGATCTGGAGTGAATGTATGGGCTGGCATTCATACAGGTGGTCACATATGAAGAGTTGATGGTTCTTTCTGGCATTAAATCACATTCATTTATGGATAGTTTTGATTATGTAATCAGGCAAGAGAAAAAAGTTTAATTTAAAGAGTAGCTTAACATTCATGTGTTCGCTCTTCTGCTCAGCTGCCTTGGAAAATTCAAAGTATCCTGTGCTGTTGATACTGATTGCAGAGGAAGAGAAACTCAAGACAAAATAATCTCCTCAGTCAAATTCAGTCTGCTGTTGCAGTTCATACGCATTATTTTAAGTCAGTATTTTTTTACTTGGTGTTTTTTCCGCATTTTACCATTAGTTTACAGAGCCCTTTAGTTCCTACTATTTTTGTTTCCTTGGGGGAAATTTCCATGTGGATTGTATACTGCACTTGTTCTCTTACTTATGACATAAATATTGGCCCCTGTGACTGAAGAAAACAGTAAGTTTTCCAAAAGGATGCAGTGACATTTTTCTATGGTCTTGTTAATTAGAATAGTACTTTGTAACTAGTATGATATAATTCATCTGACAGCCCATGCAAAATAAATAGAAAAAAAACACCACAGAAGGAAACCAGAAGTTTATAACTAGGGTAATTGACATTTTTACCCAGCAGTTTTTCTAAAAAGGAACTCAGTGGTGAATATTTGTTTTAATTTTAACAAAGAAATTATGGGCTTTTATATTTTTTGGTTGTTTCAGAACACAGCCAGCATGTTATAAATGCTATCCCTTCATGCAATGAACATCTTAATGTCCTCTTACAAGGCGATTTAGAGTATAGTCATGTTTGAAACTCATTGTATTTGTCACACCTATTTGTGCCTTTTCCACTGAATCCAGATGTATGTGAAATAATGTATTCCACTTCTGTCATGGCTGTGGTGTTGCCTGTGAAGTGTGAAGCACAAATGTGCTGGTACCACGAATACCCAAAGTCGCATCACTGCTTTTTATAGTTTGTATCCTGAGGACATATGAATAATGAAAAATGCTCTTTAGAATTCTGGCAATACATCTGTACTTATGTTCAGAACTATGATTTGGCTTGAATGAAGTCAATGGGAGATTAGCTATTGACTGAAATTTAGCCATACATCTGACTCTATGGAAAGATCCTTTAAAGTGCAGAATACTCCTGCTTGATCCCAAAAGGCAGGTGAACACTAACTTTAAGCACTCGAATTATAGAGGGCAAGAATTAACCATACCCTTACGGGACACAGTTCCTGGAGATTGCTCACGTCACAGCAGTGTCCAGTGCCTCACAAGGCTAGGCACAATGTGTTTGTCTCACATTAAAGACAGGCTTTCTACTGACAAAGCTGACATTTATAAGCCTTGTAAAAGGTCTGTGCAGTGGGTTAGGCTAAGGGGCGACCAAACAGCCTTAGAACTGTGCATATCAGAGGATTGTGAAAATTGATGAGTGGGTTGACTAGAGGCTGCAGCCACTGGACAAAAAGGGCAGGATTTGGATGTGCTGCTTTGAAGAGACAGGTAAAATTTGGTTGCCACTGCCTTTCTTAATATGAAGTGGAGTGCTGAATTAATAACTGATTAGCTTGGCTATCTTTTCTAATTTTGTAAGTTGGAGATCCAGGTAAGTAGGCAGCTAAATGAATACTGAAACTTCATTGTATTTGCCCATGTAGGAATTAGGATTTATTTTTAAATATTTTATTTGTTCTGGTTTTTTTTACCCATTTGCTAGAAACTGGGTTGCACTAGGGCAAAGATCACCTGGATTTTTTTCCTCTCATTTTTAATGAATACATTGAGAATGTTGATTTGTACATGCTTAAATTCACAAGCTCAGACAGCTCTTCTATCACAATACATTCAGGAGAATAACATACAGAGCAGAAAATATTTCTGTGTTTCCAACACACAAGGACTTCTCTTGTGAAAGGCTACTGGCTTTTTGGTGTTGCCAGTCTCCTTATACTAGTACAAATTACAAACATTCTTGACTTCCAAAGAAGCAATCTTTAATTGTCTAACCTCTAACAAATGCTAACTTAAATTACAGAATACACAATATTTTGTGAATCAGAATTTTTTTTAAAAAAATTACAAAATTACAGCTCATATTCAGAATAAGCACTATGTATGCTTCATTGCTCAGTAGGCAGGTTTCAGAAGAACACAGAAGGTGATTGACTGGGAGCTTCCACGAAAGAGCAGCTTCCTTGTTTTGGGGATAAATTTATTGAAATGAAGAGATTGTTGCAGAATCATTTGATTTCACTGAATCAGCACCTTCCAAAGGAGGAAACATTGTATAGGAGTTTTCTAACTGGCTCTGCCTCTAACTCTCGGTCTCATCATCCTGTCCTCTAAAAATCGTAGCCTGTACCTTTCTGTACCAAGTTTTCCTAGCCTTTCCTGCAGCCTCCCCTTCCAGGCCTGTATTTCAGAATCTACATTAATACCTAGAATGATTTCTAAAAACCTCAGTTGACTATTTATTGTTTTCAGAAGGTATTGCTTTCTGGAAAAGCACACACTTATTGCCAAATTTCTCTTCTTCAGTACTGTTCTTTTCATGTTTTTACCATACGCTACCAAATTTTGGTAGTTTGAACAACCAGATGTAAGCATCTCTGAACCACACAGAATTGATGATCATGCCCTCAATCACTGCAAAGTCCATTTTATTTAGACTGAAAAAAAATAGATCTGTCTGAACTGACCTGCCAGTTTAGTTTGCAGACGAGCAAAGAATTTGAAAATCATTATAATTAGATCATAAATAGCCTTTTATTATTGTAAGTTATTTTAATCTAAAAATAGAATTGACTTTCAGCCTGATTCCATTGATGTCAATGGAAGATTTGCCACTTCTGTAGGAAGAGGTTTGGGGTATAATTATTACACAATTTCAATGCATAGGTATATGCTTATGAGGAAAGTGTACATGTTTATGAGGAAAGAGGCTTACAAAACAGCCTGAGGGAAAGCCTGTACATCTTACTAATAGAAACAATATTTCATCAGTTTGCCTTATTTTTATGTAGAAAGATTTCAGGGATACATTCTAAAAATGTAAATCTTTATAAAGAATTGTTTCATGGTAATGTACATTTCAATTTTAGGGGAATTTTTTTTGAATCCCCATTTGAATTCTCAGGGAAACTTGGCTTTATGCTGCTACTAATTATCTTTGTGGTGACAAGGACCATTGTTATTTAGAATAAAAGGAAAAGGATGTTCTCCATACTGTAATCAGGAGCACTAACAGGCAAAGCCATGCATTTTAATGAATAAGAGGGTGGGGATGGTGCACACCTGCAAGCACAGATGTTTTACCCTGAATTTCTGCAACTGTGATTTTATTCAGAGCATTTAAGTTCTGCACACATCAAGGAATTCTGCTTCACTGCTAATTCGGAAAAGATCCAGTAGACAAGAGGGATCCAGATATGGTTCACAGTTACATGACGAAAACGAAAAAAATGGGGGTGCATTACCTTAATCCTAACTCCTCTTGAAATGGTGATTGGCTACAGCTCAGCCGCAGAGATAGGTGATTCATTCATGTATTTATTATGCAAAAAAGTGCTTTGGACAACTGAAAATAAATTTTTTCAACATAAAAAATATGTTTTATTCTGGAGTACTCTTAGTGAGAGCCAAGGAGGGAAACATGATGATGATTCTTATTTTACATGTTATCTCACTGATCACACTAACTGGAAGAGATTCTGGATGAACTTTTCCCCTGAGAAGACAGGAAAACCGTTTTGTGAAGCATCACTGTCCAATGTTACACTGCTGTATTTTACAAGAATTTTTCATGTGTTCATTGTTCCAAGTGGTGGGTTGACCCTGGCCAGCAGCCAGCCACCCACCAACAGTCCCTCACTCACTCCTCCCTGCTCTGTACCAATGGGACGAGGAGAGAAAATAGGAAGAACAAGAGTGAGAAAACTTGTGTGTCGACATAAAGACGCCTTCATAGATAGAGGAAGGGAGGAAAAAAACCCAAGTAAAACAAAGGAAATTGCTCACTACATAGAATCATAGAATCATACAATCATATGGGGTTGGAAGGGACCTCTGGGGATCATCTAGTCCAACCCCCCCGCCAGAGAGGGTCTACCTACACAGCACATTGCCCAGGAACTTGTCCAGGCAGGTTTTGAATGTCTCCAGAGAAGGAGACTCCATCACCTCCCTTTAAGTATTTGTATGCATTAATTAGATGTCCCCTAAGCCTTCTCTTCTCAAGACTAAAAAGACCCAAGTCCCTCAGGAAGAGACAGGGAGACCTACGCCCAGTCAGTCTCTGAACAACCACCCCCTTGGAAGCCAAAATTCCCCTTCTACTTCAGTTTTTATTGCTGAGCACATTGTCATATTGTATGGAGTAACTCTATGGCCAGTTTGGGTCAGCTGTCCTGGTTGTGTCCCCATCCAGTTTCTTGCCCATTGTCAGCCTACTCCCTGTGGGGGAAGGATGGGGCAGAGTGGAAAAAGAGAAAGCCTTGGTTTTGTGAGAGCACCGTTCAGTGATAGCCAAAACACTGGTGTGTAATCGACACTGTTTTAGCCACAAATCCAAAGCACAACCACATACAGGCTGCTATAAAGAAAGTTAACTCCATATCTGGTGGAGTCCGGCTCAAGAAATACCATATTGCAGTGACTAAGTCACTCTCCTGTGAGAAAGATGAACTTTCTTATCCCCTCATGTTGAGATTGAAGCCCCACTTCTCTGATGAGGGCTCTAAATGCTGAACTGCTTCTCTTGAACTTTTATGTCTGCAGAGTCCTTGTTGAGTTTGTAAGGTTGGCATACTGAAGCTTTCACAACTGAAGCATTAGAGATAATAGCATTAGCATTTCAAACTGTAGCTAGTCAAGTACTTAGAAGTGTACTATTATTTAAACCAGCTTTATAGCCTACAGCACTCTAATGTACAGTTCCCAGATTGGGTGCTTTGTGCTTAAGTAGCCTGGGTATCTGTGTGACCAACTGTGCTGACAAGTTATAGGGGTATGTTACAGATAAATGACATTTGCTACACTTAGGTTTGAAAGTGTCTTCATTTTTAAGACATTCTCAAGTGTTCTAGAAGGTGTGATTATATAAGAATTTCACCTGTTTTGAAATAGGAAACATATTTTAGGAATGCAGACTAGAGGCAGAGGTCCAGCTTTGGTACCACTTAACCAGAAGTTTCCCAAGAACCAGTCCAACTCAAAATCACACGATTCTTCAAGCATCTTCTTCATGGACTCCCCACACTGTATAACTGTGTGCGTGCACTTAACCCATTTTAAAATCCAGCCTGGTAAGTTACTTAATACCAATAGTTCTCTTGAAATGTTGTTCTAGAATTCCATTCCTTCTACAATTAAAAGCTGCTTAATGCTTTGCTTTTGGTTCTTGCTTTGGAGGGTTTTTTTTTTTCATCCGAGAAGGAGATTGGATAGCTCACTTTAAGTAGCATCTTCCTGTCTTTCATGATCTTGATGGCTACTCTTTGAAACTTGACCAGTTTTCCAATATCTTGGAGTACTGGATATTACTGCAGAAGCAGTCATAATGCCATGAAATATTATTTACATAACTAAAGAACAGTTCTATTACTTTTTAGCCACAATATTACCTTCAGTGCTTATCTATTATAATCCTTAAGCCAGCAATTGCATTCTATGAAGGAGTCCAAGATCCTGTATGTACACAATTTTAGTTCCTGAGAATTTAAATTTATGTATTTAACTGCATATTTGTCTATGCCCAGTTTACTGAATCACTTAGATAATGCTGTGTTAGTAACTTGTTTCCCAATCTTTTTGTCATTTGCAAATGTTATTGGTAATGCTTTTGTATTTTTGTTTTTTCAGGTCTCTGATTAATGTTAACTTGTAAAATCTAAGAACAGATCCTTATGGGACACAATAAAGAGACACCCATTAAATTAGTGTTCGTTCACTGCAAATACATGTTGCCACATAGCAGCCAGATTTTAATCTATTTTATGTATGAAATACTGATACTTATCATTCCAGGTTCATAGCCAAAATGTCATGCAAAATGAAGGTAGATGTCCTGTGAAAATCTAACTATTGCATTGACATTATTACTTTTAATAACCAAGCTCGTAAATCCATTGATAAAAGATGTTTTGGATAACTGAATTTGAAAGATCTAATTTCCACATACACATAATGATTGGCACCTGTTATATTGCCCCACTCCCTTAATTTTTTTCTTACTCAAGTTCCATGTCAGCTCCTGAGGTATTTTGTCCAGAATGGATGTCAGGCTGACAGACCTGAAATCACACAGGTTAACTCACTTATCCTTTCAAAGTGTTGCACAACACTGCCTTTGTTGCAGTCCTCTGACACTTCACAACATCCAAAAACTATTAAAAATCCTTTCTAGTAGTTCAGAGAACTCATCAGCAACTTCTGTCAGAAGTTATCTGAACACATCCATTTTAAAATGCCTGCCTTTTGGAGCTGCCACTTGATTTCCTTCTGAGTTGGGAAGGGAAATTACCATTCATCATCACCATCAATACCGCCATCATCTTCTGGTATGTATACATTATCTGACTCTTTCCCAAAATATAGAACATAAAAACTTATTAAATGCTTCTTCCTTTTCCACAGAATCCCTCCTAGCGCTGACCCATCATCGTTGTCCTTTAACAATATCCTTTTATTTCTTTCTTTCTTTTCTATTCTGAAGTTCCCAGCTTCTACTGTTGATCTGTTACCTTTTGGACTCCCATACCACCAACTGTAGCCAAATGGCATTCTTTCCTTTTTTTTTCCAAGACAGGAAGGCCAGTTCAGTTCTAAGTAAAGAACATGGCTTGGAGGGCTTACTGGTAGAGGTAGAGGAAGGCACAGCTCTGCTGCCCAGTTTGTCCATGTTTAGTCTGGCAGGCAGGGCTGGTTGATGTCATTAATGGAAGAGGTGACCTATGAGACAGCAGCTGCTGCTGCTGTGGGAGTGATAGCTCTGGAGAATAGTGGTCACGGTTCCCAGCCTCCGCATCTTGGGTACTGCCAGGAGTGACCAACCTGCTGCTCCAGAGCTTTCACCCAGTCCTGTATCTCAGGGCCTCTCCTCCATTCTGCTAGTGCTTTTGACAAACTTTGAGTCAGCTCCAGTGACAGACCTCCCTGTGTAGCAGATGGTTGTTGCTGTGTGTGTGTTCAGAAGATGGCAAATCTCTGATAGTGTTGCTCTGAAAGGTTGCCTAGTCAACATTTGGGCCACTTGACTCATTGTTGTGCCTTTAGCGGTTTCTACAGTTGGGTTTTGCATTGAAGAAAACCATATTTTGTTTCCCGAGGATAGTAAGTACAGCAGATATCTCACCGGAAGTGTCTCTTCCCGGTGTGGCATTATGACGGATCTCAACTTTATGAGAAAAGAAAGAAAAATGAGCATTTGTGATTAAATAAAAATTTTTCACTGCACCTCATAGGTAAGGTATAAAATAGTTCATCCCCGTCTTGTTGTATATAACACACATGAACATACAGGAGTGCTTCAAATGTTTTTCACTGACATACTGTTTTGTGTTCATTAATCTCTGTTAATATGGATATCCACTCAAAATAAAACATTATTTAGGAGGGGAGAAAAAACCAACTAATGCATCCAAATTAGATCCTGTAGATGAAAATGTCTTGCTGTGATCTCAAGAAATGTTAAGAAAATCAGAAAGCTTTCTGCCCTTGACTTTCTTTAGATTTTCTAGATTAGAGTGCAGGCACCATGTCAGAAGATCACCAGTGCTTGTGAGAGAGCATTTATCAAGTCCTAACAAGAGGATGAAGGAAAATTGAAATGCCATTACAAACTTATTTTTCACTAAAAGGGAAGTACTAAATTTTTCACTAATTCGTTTTGACAGATGATATTCTGACAGAGTTGACACCTATAACAATGTGACTAAAGTGGATGCAATTCAGGAAGTGATGCTTTAATATTTTTTTCCCCTAGCACTATGATATCAGTGAAATAGATAATTCATATTGGGATTTTTTTTTTTCTTAAATCAATTTATCTTTGACCATCAATACTTTTTGGTATAGGCTGATATCTACCTACAAAAATAGCAAAACCATTAGCTTCTTGGATTGTAAGCAAAATGAAGTAATCAATCTGACTTTATCAAGTTGGATTTTTTTCATTGGAAATGCAAATATTATTTTATTATAACTGCTGATGAGATTTAACAGCAGATGGAGTGCTATGGAGGGGTGTGGAACTCTTGCACGTTACTTGTAAAATTTCAGTTACAGCTGTCTTTGGGATGTAGGGTTGAAAGGAAGTCTGGCAGTTGTGTTCCAACAAGATATTTCAGAGGTATTTCTGCAATGTATTTCAGATATAATTATTAATCATGCTGTTTGTTTGCTGGCTATTGAAATAGACGCTAATCTGCGGCTGAGAAGTGCCAAGTGAAACTCATCACAACAGGATCTAAATCCTGATGAAGGTCCTCCTGTTCCTGAGCTTTTCTTTGGGTGTTATGATGAGGTTTCTCTAATACTTACTGACTGAAAGTGATTCCAAGGAAAGCATCAACCACAACTTTGAGCAAGCAGTACAGGGAAAGAAGCCGCAAAGGCACTGCACTAGTTAAGAGGCCAATCCCTCCATGGAGAGAGATAATTCTCCCAGGGCAGATGTGTTGGCAGTATGCCACCAAACATGGTCCTAGTGCCATTGAGAATTTGGCTACTCAGTTGCCTTTCTGAATGTGGCTTTTTGCCCACAACTAAATAATTGAATAATCTTAGGCAGCAGAGAACAGAGAGGAAAAAAAGACTCATGAGATACATTTCCTTTGGTTACAGACCTCTATGCAATAAATTATTTCAGAAGGTTCCTGTGTATTAATTCAGTAAATAAACAGTTTGCCTGATTTTCCTTTTTTAATAATTGCAGTAAGCTGTCAGACGATGTCTTAAAAATACTATCTTTAAATAAGAAGTTAAATTTGCTTCTAGCAGAGTCTAGCAATTTACATTTTTTATCAGATCTTGTTTTGTTTGTTTTCCAATACTCCCATTTTTTTTTTAGCATGTCTAATTGGTTTGATATGCCCTCTTTGTAAGCTAAGGAAGATGCAATAAGACAGTTTGGAAATACTGCCATTCTATATTGTAAGAATTCTCAGAGGTATTGTATAAGCCTGCAATCCTCAGGTTTTTCAGCAGTCATTTGCTTGAGCCTCTGTTTTTTAAAAATAAAATCAATAGACATTCGGTCCGCGTAATTTCAGTCTTTTTTTAACGGGCACCATTTAAAAGTTTGTGTTTAAGTTAATAAGAGCTTGGAATTTCTCAAAAAGCACTGCCTAGGACTAAGGCAGGCAAACTATTCAGTTAAATACGGAAATCCTTATGAAAAATACTATACCAATAGTCATCAGCCAAAATAAAGCCATTTCAGGGGTCAGAAAAAAGAATACAATGATATACCTTTCACTTCAACTGACCTTTAGTAGACTTCAAAAGCTTCTTGTAGAGCCATTTGTCTTTTCTGATTCTTTGGTAATCTTGTCATGGCTGTTCCACAAGGTGTACTTGACGGTCCTCTAGAGTTCAGTAATCATTTTTTTTTATACTGCTCTTAAATTTTTCAACTCTGTACACTGACGCTTTTTAAAATCAATTTATCTCAGAAGAGATAATCAGTTTATCTCCTAGGTTCCCAAAAGCCTATAAGCCTGCCTTGTCAACTATACATTTTTGGTTTTAAATGTGGCCTCTCTGTACTGCTGTAACTATCCTGGCAACACAATTTCTTCGCCTCTGTGTAGACAGCGGGCACTTGAAGAATATATCTATGAATGTTGGAACCAAGAGAGGCAAAAGTTAGAAGAAAAGTGTTGCTGATATTTATTAAATCTCCAAACATACACAGCTTTAATCCCTTAGCTTTTTTTCTGCATAAAGTTGCAATGACATTTAAAAAAATGTCAAAAATATAAGTCCTAAGTGCCTGTTTTTGCACTTGCTAATGCATGTAACTCCTGATTCAATCAGGGAAATCAAAACAGAGTAGATTTTGGCCCTCACTATGTCATTTAGAGTGCTTTCCAGCAGCATATAAATAGTCAAGTTATTAAAGCTGAAAATTGAGGTCTGCCTAAAGCATCTCCTTCTCATAATATGTTAATATGCATAACCATATGCTTTTCTGATTATATTAAAACCTGGACAGATGTATATGATAAGATTGTAATTCCTTTGAAAATACCGTAGCAATGTGGGAGACGTTTTTAAGGACAAAACTAATCTTAGACAGAAAATCTCATAAAGTAAAAAACCTAAGTGTTGTTATGAAGGAGAGAGGACCATAGAAAAGTCTGACAAATGTCCATAAAATGTGTATGTTCATAGAAATTCTGAATATGATTTTAAGGTTCTTTGTTGCCAAAGATTTTGCAGGAATGAGCTTGCTCACAGTTGTGCCAGTAATTCCTGTCATCAGGCTGACATTTCAAGAGCAGCCTTCTGCATTTGTAGTCACCCTCCCATCAAACCATCAAAACCACAACCACGTTGTCCCCCTCCCAACCCCGTTGTGTGGGGCTACAGTGACAGAGGAAGAGAGGCCATCGCATTAACAGAATAGTATCAGGGCCAGACTTGGCAGGCACCTTTCGCTCTCTGTCCGTATGGGAGAGTAACAGCTTGGAACGGGTTGCTTCACATTGCTCATGGGAGTTATGCATATTGCATGCCTAAGGGAGCTTCTTATCTCCTTATTCCTCTGGGTAAGCATCCTGGAGGGGTCTGAGCTGAATCTGTAAAGGAAATAATGCTGAAATTTGTGACAACAGTTTGTGTATGATTTTGTTTATCACTAGTAGTCTTTTCTCCCTCTCTACCGATTGATATTTTGTCTGTGCAGCTGGGAAGTCTTGAGCTGCGTCCTGATGGCACCAAAGGAAATGAGCAGTGGATAATTTCAATATTACCTTCTGAGGCTCCAAAGGAGCTTATCTCCTTCTCAAAGGAGATAGAGAAAAATTTACATTCAGAGCATATTTTAAATAAAAAGACTGTTCACTGTTTATTGAACACATGGATGGTGAAAAATATAGCAGCATTTTAGAAACAGAGAAATCCTCCTGATAACGAAACAGCTAAACACTTTCTGCGCCATCCAATTCCCCTAGCCCATAAATGGGATTTACACTAAACATCTCTGCTCTCATGTAGTGCAGACTCATAGATGCCCTGAACTTCCCTATTCCAAGCATCTGTGGGTTTGTTTCTCTACACAATCACATACTTACAGAAGCATCACTTGTTTCATCCAATCTAATCATAGCATCTAATAGGAGAGGGCTCTTCAAAATAGGCTAGGGCAAATCTCATTTACTTAGAGGTTCCTTGTAGGGTCACTGCATCATGATCAACTTCTCAAATAGACAAGAGCATGCAAGCCATAAAAACAAACCATTCAGTTGTATTTAAAATAGTGCTAAGAAAGAAAACATTTAAAATCAATAAAAGGGACATATCAGGGGCACCCAAAGTGCTATGTGACTGGTATATCTTAGTTATGTCTTAAAAAAAATTGTTAGCTTCTTTCTACAAAAGTTCGGGAAGTGTCAAGTTTTTCTATATTCTCTTGGTGAAATCTTGGTTCTGTACCAACAATCATCAAATCCAACTTAAATATCTTGCTTACTATGGTGGAGAGGAGATTTTGTAGGATTTGTACAAAGGACTACCAGGTCTTTACTTAAATGCTGGAAATGCTTTGTTGGAGAGAGAAAGAGTATATGTGAGACCTTAGTATACAGAATGTGAACCTGTATAAACCTTTATTATACCTGTATTTGAACCTGTATTATATGTCATGAAATTCAATCAAGCCAGTAGCAAGGTCCTGCACCTGGGTCACTGCAATCCCAGGCACAAATACAGGTTGGGCAGAAAATGGCTGGAGAGCAGCCCTGAGGAGAAGGATTTGGGGATGTTGGTGGATGAGAAGCTCAACATGAGCCAGCAATGTGCGCTCACAGCCCAGAAAGTCATGGGCTGCATCAAAAGAAGTGTGGCCAGCAGGTCCAGGGAGGTGATTCTGCCCCTCTACTCTGCTCTGGTGAGACCCCACCTGCAGTACTGCATCCAGTTCTGGAGTCCTCAGCATAAGAAGGACGTGGACCTGTTGGAACGAGTCCAGCAGAGGTCCACAAAGATGATCAGAGAGCTGGAGCACCTCTGCTATGAAGGCAGGCTGAGAGAGTTGGGGTTGTTCAGCCTGAAGAAGAGAAGGCTCCAGGGAGACCTTATAGTGGCATTTCAATACCTAAAGGGGGCCTACAGGAGAGATAAAACAAACAAAAACAAAAAATAGAATTAAGAAATTAAATCAATTAAATTATCATCATGTATAATTAGAAACAGAAAAATTGTTTATTTTTGGATCTCATATTTGTTTTGTGTTTTGGTATCAGCACCAATTCAGTCGATTGTATTTGGATTAGATATAAGAAACAGATGATATCTGGCTTGGAAACATTCTACACGTCTGAAAGATTCAGTATCTTCTCACTGTATGTTGCTTACATCTTGTCACAGAACATTATGTTATTTCATACCAGAGGCACATTAGTGATGCTAGGTTATACAATGCCAAAATGGAATTTTTAGTGTCTTGTGCTTTTGGATCATACTCTCATGGTGCCTGGTGAGGACTTCAGAGACTGATTTTCTAACACTCCCAGTTCTAGAAGTACATCTGTTGAACTGCTGTACTCCCTCTGTCAAAAGTAGATCTTCTTGTTGCTGGAGAGAAATATATGGAGTATTTTAGTGCACAAATCAGATCTACCACATTGGCTGTTACAAGACCAAGCGGTATCCATGTAGTTAGTTATTGATTCAGGCAAGGCAGAAATGCAGAACACCCTGAAAAGCCCCATTGGTCCTCTACACCCTTGATGGAGATCCTCATCAAAACCCTGGCAGGTGGGGGCTGTGCTGTCTCACAGCGCTGGAGTAACTACACAGACTGGCTGAGGAGTCCCCTGTAGTGTTTCCACCAAGAATATCAGGTCTGCACAGCTGCAGATGGATTTGTCCTGGCTCCCACAGCTGTGCCATCAGACCCAGCTGCGTTGATGAAAGCCTTGTTGCCAGCAAAGTGCCGAAGCCGAGGCTGGTAGGCCACCCAAATCTGCCTCGTAGTCTGCCATCTCACAGCCTGCTTTGACAGCGGTTAATGACAATGTTCCTGGAGAGCCTGTAGGCTGCAGAGTGGATCAGGCATAGCTGGCTTGGCCTCAGTAGCTGCTGTATTTGAACGTGCTCAATATATGCATGGCCTCGGCCTCTCCCCTCCTATTTCCCATCTGCAACCCTGCCACCCGGTGTCACCCATCTCCCTCTCTCCCCCTTCCCCTCTCGACTCCAATTCCCATATCAATAAACTGGACACAGCCTGGCAGAGATGCCTGCCCTGACATCAGCCACCCCTGGCAGCTGGGGCAGCCCAGATGTCGGGGCCTGCACCCTGCTCTGCCCTACCTCCAGGGCCTGCTGCCGCTGCCCTCACCGCCTGCCCGCCTCACTGGGGCCTTGTTTCTCCACATGCTTCATCCCTCACAGGTGCAATTTGGGAAAAGACAAGGTGGTGGCAGCAAACAGGGCTGTCCCTGTCTTCCCTGGTGCTTGCAAGGGCCTGTGGTTATCTTAAGGGCCTTCGGCAGCAGGTTGTTCCAATCCCTTCCCCCAGCACACCTTTCCAGGAGCATTTATTTGGGGGCTGAGCAGCTGAAGCCACGCTGGGATGACGTGCTGGGGTTCAGATTTTTTCCAGCTGGCGACAGGAGGCCGCTGGGGACATTCTGGATGACCATACAACTTGTGAGCACCCAGATGTCGCTCCTCAGGAGCTGTCTGTAAGCCATGAGGCTGTGGGTATGGAGAAAGCAAAACTGCAATGTCTGGGGAAAAAACCCTGATCTTTTTGTCTTTCTCTATGAATTGTCCTTTCTTCTGTTTCTTAACCCAACAAAGGGTCCTTCTTTCCTCCCTCCAACAAGGTGTTTCATGGGTTTGCACAGCAGTTGCGTAGGTCTGCCCAGGGACTCACGAGGCGTGAAGAACCGCCTCAGGAGGGCAGGGAGGGCCTCTCGCCCCCAGGGCCTCCCCGGTTCAGCCCAGAGGGCACGAGAGGTGATCGGGGAGTGCTCCTGGGTGCGGGCACAGGTGCCAGAGGACTCAGGAGGTCAGACCACAGCCTGACAGAGCCCTGTGGATGCACATCCACTGGGCTTCTCTGTCAGCATGCAACATGCTGGTGGATGGAGTTGGTGGCTCCCAGCTGCCAAGGTCAGATGATGGCTGCGTCATCTCACTATTTTTTCTGGGTTGCCTTTGGTCACTCTTCTTCAAAACCTTTCCTTATCAGCTAGGGAAATCTGGGAGAGAGGTACAGGGGAAGGGAAAGTAGGGATTTCTCATGTGAAAGTGAAAAGCGTGCTAGTCAGTGCAGAAATTCATTGTCAGATTTGTGGCAGTTTTTTTCCTTCAGGACTTAGCTAACTCGGTATCTGTGCTCAGTCCCAGTTTGTGCTTCTGTAGTTTAATGGCAATTCAGAGAAGAGAAGGTGAACTGTTCATTTTGCTCTTAATTAACAAGCAGTGTTTTAAGGCGTTCTGTAATATCTCATGTTTTCAGTCTTATCACTTTGCCCTACTTGCATTTAGCCAGTTTTTTCTATCTCAAAAGTCTGCCCTTCTAAAGTTCACTCTCTCATAATACCTCTGTGGGAGCTATGCAAAGTAAACTAATAATTTGTTCTTTGCTTGTGGTAATCCAGCTTTTACATTCATTTCCTGTACTAGCTCTGCCTGGATTCTCAGCATTAAGTCACCTTTTCATCTGCAGATACTACAGTAGCCTGTGGGGAAAGGTATTTCAAATGTTTCTGCAATCGGCACCAGATATCCCTTTTAACAGTGTGTAATTCAAACATTTATATTGTGTTAATCCTCGAGGTTATGAACTCAATTGGAAATGCCAGCATGATTATCTCACCTCCATTTCATCATTGGGAGAACCGTTCAAAATTAGGATTTGATTTTTTAAAATTGGTTTCTGTCAGTCTCAAATCCTACAAACACTTGTTCTGTGTATTTAACTTCTCTGCTGTAAGTCTTTTAAAGCATCGTGGTGAGTATTCAAGTCACCATCTGTGACAGTGTTTGCAGAACTGGGACTTCAGCTTAGGGGTGATTGGAAATATTTTGACTAAATGCTTTTTGGAAGGGGGGGTGTTACTGAAAAAATATTTATAAAGTTAAATTAAATCTTTTTGAAAGTGTTGATTCTGTAAAAATGAAACACTTCTGTTTAGATACATTTTGGTTTTGCTTACACATTCCAGTTCTCTTTTCCTAGGCCTTGCTCTTAAATTGTTAAAAATATCTTTTTACTTCTTATCTCTAGCTTTCAGACTCAGCATTTAAACTTTTCTGACTTTCTGTCTTGCTTCTTATATAAATCCAAGAGGGAGAATTGTTTAATATGTTATTCTGGGTTTCTTCCAGCTATACTGATATAATTGATTACAGATGATTGGTCATAATAGTCAAAATCAAAAGTAGGCAGGAGTAGGCAGAAAGTTCAGATAATATTTGGAAATTATATTTGTTTTCATCAAATTCTATAATGGACATATAAGGCAAAGCAGGTGCTGTCTGTCTTAAACGTGTTTAAATTAAAACACAATTTTTTCTAAAATCACATAATTTTCTTCTGAATAAGAAGATTACAATATCGAGGGATTTGGTAAAGCATACATCAAAAAGTCTATCTTCTCATTTGCAACAAAAGCCAGAATGTTATTTTATTCAGCTGAACAGTTTATCTGGTGATGGATAAGCCATGATTAGGTATAGTTTTTTAGAAAGAAGACTAAGATTTATTACTCAGATGTTATTCCAAACCTGATATAATTTACGTTGAGATCTGTGGCTCTCATAAACAAAAAGTATTGGTGTCTAAAAATAATTTATATGCAATATTTCCCTAAAGGCCATGAACATTCAGCTCTGGGGTTATAGTTCAGGTCAGTAGCATTTTGGATATTCAGTTCAAAGATGCACATTAACAGACAGAAAGTAATAAAATTTAATAATTCATTTGGCCCTCTTAAGAATTAATAAATATCTGATAGTGTAGCCACCGAAATCAAGGACTGCAGTGGGAATAGTTGCAAGCACTGACTTCTCTTTAATGAGAAAATGAGTGGAAAATACACAAAAAATAATCTCATTTCTAACATACTTTCTAGCTACCTCCTAAAGCCATTGATAATGTAGGTTATCAGAAAGTGTTCATAGTCTTGTTGACTCTTTATGGAGTATCTAATGGCGTTTGCTTTCAAAGTCTCAGCCCATGAAAACATGTTTTGTGAGTATCAGGTTCAGAAAATAAAAATAACTATTTTTAACTGTCAAAATTTTGGGGAAAGGTCAGAAACTGTGATCTCTCTGTGCCCTCAGGTTCAGAAAACAGATAAACAGTAGAAATAGGCTTCTAATTTTCCATTCAATCCATTATGTTCAAACCTTCATTCATAGTACAGTACTCCTGTGTGTGATTTTTGGTTGCTGGAGGTTGGCATCAAGGTTTTAAATCTTGTGCTTGACATGAGCTAAAATAATGCATAATTGCTGAAACATGAGCAGAACTGAGCATAAAGTTCATTCCTTCTTTTTCAAATATCTGCTCGTATTAAAAAAAAAAAGGTAATATTTTTCTTCAACTTCAAGGACCCTTTTGGGTATTCTTTCTATAACTATTTTTGTAAATGATTTTACTAACTATAATATTCAAAGCAAGCTTCAAAAAACCAGTAGAGTTTATTGATGGGAGAGTGTTGAAACTAGTCTTATGTTTACTTTCTCCAATCTCATCAAGAAACAGAAAACATCTGTGACCCATTGTTCAAACAATCCTCATCAGCAGAACTAACAAACAGGTAATGTTAGGCATCAGTACATTATTTTTAGTACATTTTGAAGCAAACTGGAGGCTACTTACTTGCTTATGACAAGTCATGAACAGAAAGACTAAGTTCAGCAAGTAAATTTGTTACAAGTACTATCTAACAGTCAAGGTTAGAGCAGATATAGTGCCATTAGAATATAAACAAATCTCTAAAGCTCTTTGTTGGACACATAATAAACAAGCATTGGGAGTAGTCTTTGAATACATTTAGGAAAAATATATTGGCATAAGACCATGTTTTGGTATTTCTCTTATGAGGGAAGTGCAATTTAACACTAATATGCTCGTTACTTCAGGACTGACTTCACCTGTGCTCGTATCTCTGACAAGAATATCAATTAGTTTTTCAAGATGATGCACCTGCCTCATTCCGGATGAAAGCTTAAATGTAACCACTGTAGGGAGTAGCAGAGTTTCATTTATGTTTGGGTCTTCTTTACTGAGATAATACATCGCTACGGTGACCTGTTGGCAGAATGTGTGTACTTTGTAATTAATGAGGTAAGTAGCATTTACTAAAAGCATGCAGATTTTCTTATTTGATTTATAGATACATCTCTGAAAACTTGGATGATGATAGGAATACTGTATTGTTTTATGGCTATAAAAATTATCTAACTCTACTCTTTCATCTTCTGTTTTTCTTTTCTCCCTTGTTCTCAGTTTTACTTGACTTTAGAAAAGGAAAAGACTAGTCTGGTCTCAACAGCTCACTTTTTGCGTTTCTAGAAGCGTCTTAAGTTCTGAAGGAAATAGGCTGTAAGCACAGGTGGCAGAGGTCTGAAGTGTACCAGAGATGACTCAATTCATTCATTTAACAGATCCTTCTGGCTTTTGTCAGGCTAAAGTGCGGTTGCTTTGAAATCTGGGGTGAAAGCAGAAAACTTTGCTAAAATATTTTAAAAGAACACAG
>VXAK01016991.1:127365-181881 GCA_013399435.1 Arenaria interpres | reverse complement strand
TGTATACACGGGTATTTCAAGTGAGTTGCCCTCTCCATAATTAAAGGACAGTGAGGCCTCCACCCAACACAAAATCTCTCCAGCTCTGCTAAAGAAAAATAACCTGCAGTGAGTATCTGTGACGTTCAACCTGTGTTAAACTGTCCTTAGGGGTCAACATTGGAAGGGCTTTTTTATTTGCAAGCTACTTAGAATAAAATGAGAGGTAGAGTTTTCCTTTTTAGCTTTGCAGTTAGACTGGGATTTTAGGCCTACTGCAGTTTTTCTTTTGGCATTTTCTTCACTGCTTTGTCCTGACTGATACCAGAACTGGAGTTCGTGTACATGCAGAATTTTTCTTATTGTAAAATGGCCAGTCCTTTAGGGTTTGTAAAGTGCACTTGTAGCCTAACTCGCCTGTTTTGAAGTTGTCCTTTAAAAACACCTAAGGTGAGACATACTAAGTGAAGAAAAAAGATGATGTTGAGAAAGCTACCCAAACTCTGAAAAGAGACTGTGGGAAAAGGGCTTTAGGTGGCAAAGCCAACATTAAGTGAAGAGGGTTCACTGAAAAAGGAAGCCTATGTCCTATTTGGAATAACTGATAACTAGTAAAATGCAGCCTCTCCTGACATCAGTGTGATTTTTAGCCTTGAAAAAGACATTCTTGGGGAAAAAAGGAAGTGTTTGATCTTTGCCCTTTCCACAGTGACAGAGAAGTCTGGCAGAGGAGGGACACTGTCAGTTTAACAGTCCTGGAAGCCATGCACCAGCAGAGCTGCTTTCTATGAGTGTCGTATTTATGCTTGGGATATACCAAAATAATACACAGGGGTAGATCCATTTCTACAACTTTTCATTTTTTTGTCAGTTTGCTACATTTAGGGAATAAATGTAGATTTTGGCTTCTATTTTTAACTCTCCCAATCAAAGGTGTGGACAAATGGTTGTAAGGGGGTGAATTATTAGTTTAGAAAATATCTGCTCGTCATCTGAGACTCGTGAACAGATTGTGTATGTGTTCCCTACCTGTTACTAACATACTAGTTTAAATCTGATGGTTGAACTTTTTAATTTTAGTTTGCAATGGACTAAGAATATGTACATGATGGTTTAACTGGTAAGAAACACATTAAAATTAGATGACTCTGTCATTTTCTTATTAACTGACCCTATTCAAAGATCCTCTTGTCACACAGAGAAACACAGGATGTTACTGGGGAGAAAACGGCCACTTTTTTTTTTTTCTGTTCAGTGGTTCAAAACCTTCCAGTCATCCCAGACATATTTGACTGCTACAGTTACTCTTGTAATCAGTATTACCACCAGTTTTTGTAAATTAGTTATTGCAACATACGAGGAAGAAAATAATCAGATCATGTCTTTGTTCTGCTCTTCCTAAATAATCTGCCTTTGCAGTAGAGAAGCTTTTGAGTGTTATTCCTTGCTGTTGTGTCATGCAGTGCTCTCATTCTCCTCTTATTTTCTCTCTGCCAAAAAGCAGTTAATTAGCTGAGGAAAAGAGTTGTTTTATAGTGAATCAATGATCAAATGATCAAATTTCATACCTCCAGTAAGGTATCTACAAGCTTGGGAGAGGTGAACAAACAGATCATAATGTTGAGAGAGGAAAGAAGAGGCCAGAGAATAGTTTTTCACTTGTTGTTTGTGAAATGAGGGACCTTCCTGTGGTATCACTTGTCTTTGTAGTACCCCGTGTTGAAGTTAGATTTTGTGGTTGTCTTATTGTTGCAATTCCTTCTCTGGGTGTTTGCAGGATGTATGGTTGGTTTTTGGTTTTTTTTCTGTTTTCACCATCCATCTACATTGTGGTTACTGTTGCAATGAAATAGAGGACTAAATGCAGCAAATAAGCCCTTAATGGCAAGGAATAGGTGATCTCACCTGAAGGTATTACTCATGTCCCAGGCAGGTGAAGTATCTCTTGCTCCCTGCCTTTTGTTATTTAAGTGCATTGGAACTTCTTCCGGGCATAGTCCTCTGCTGCGGGTTTTTGCTGTTGTTTTTGTAGGTGTTTCTGAAAAAGTAGTTGATACTTCCTATTGACACCGAAAGCAGAGTGAGAGAACAGTCTGTCTTCTTATTCAGCATTATGGTTTTCTTCTTTAAGCTTTTTTTTTTTTTTAAGCAAGTACTAGCCTATATTTCAAGGTGATGTTCTCTGCAGCACAAATATGGATGGGTCATATTTCCTTATGCTGCCCCACAAATAATGCCTATGCTTGAATGAAATCAGACACTGATTTATGTGAGACACACCGATTTGGTTATAACCTCCTTGAAAACATAGCACTTTGTCACGTGGCTTGGGGAGACCCACACAGCTGCTTTGTGCATCCCTCAAGAAGGCAATCTCCAGGATTCTCATAAGCATCTGATTGCTAAGGCTACATTTCCGCTTCATTTCATAAATGAAAAATAAATGGTTCTCTTGACAAAGAGAATGGGGGTAAATTTGCCAAACAGCTATAATATAAAGAAGAATATAAACCTTTTAGATGGAGCTCATGGGTTCTGCTCTCCATGCAGCTCAAGTGTTAAAGCAAGCAAATAGTGTTAATTCCAACGTAGCTGTGGCACGAATGTAATACTTACTGTCTCACAGGAGCAATTTCTGAGGCTAAATTTTTTGTACGTACTTCTTTTGTCTGTCTTCTGACGATCAAGATAACATTTTTGATTTTTACTACAGCATCTTGATGTTTTTGTTATGATATTTAATGCAAGTAATACAATGAGTGAGAATAATTCTCACTACCTGTAGTTCTCACCAGCATCTTCGGATATGTGGATACCTCTCAGGAATGGCCTTATCTAGAATTTTTACAGTGGTGAAGCAGAGGTGTCTCTGGCACTGAGAGAGGAGTGTCATCAAAATCCTCTTAGTAAAATTGCAGCCATGATAGGGTTAGAACTTATCTTTACACTGCTGTACAGGTTCTCCTTGGAGCATATAAGGAAAATATCTGGTCTGAATAGGGTACAAGTTGAACAGAGCTAAAATAAAAAATGTTAAAAATTCATAAGGTACTGTGGGGCTCAAAGGATGTTACTGGCTCACCTAGTTTTGGGCATGGGTCAGAATGAAAATCAGTTGTTTATAGCCTCACAATAATAAATACTTTGGCTTTTCACAGCTGATTCTGGTAACAAAAAGCAGTTGCAGATAAGACTGGATCATTTCTTCAATGGCTCTTTTAAAGGAAAAGTGATCCTCAGCCCATGGCCCTGTTATATCTCTTCACTGACTCCCATCTTGTGCACATTTCTTTCATTACACGTTTCTCCTCTCAGCTGTTGCATGTGTGTGGATTGAAATGGATGTACCCAGCAAGCTGGTACAGATGGATATGTTCTTGGCTGTTGCGCAGAATTAATTAGTGTTTTCTATCCTATATATGCCCTTATATTGTGCTTTCTCCTGTATTCGAGTGCATTGAACAATGTATCTAGCGTCTATTAGGTGTTCATTTTCTCCCTGGTCCTTTCCCGTGGAGGAGCAAGGTGTGCAGCATGATGTCTTTCTTTGAGAGGAGAACAAGCAGACTTTGAGAGGACCTCCCAGGTCATGAAGTCTTGTTGCTGGCTGTTGCAGACATGTACATCATATAAAGCTTTTGTGAGCCGAGCAAGCACCAATCTAACATCAGATTTCTGTCTTTGTGCTGCTGCTGGAAAGTGATTTCACTACTTCTGTCTTATAAGGGTTAGAAAGGTTTTATTTTAGCTTCGAATTACTTCTGCCAATTTTTTTATGCCTATTTGATCTTGTGTCAGTATTATTCTTGATCTTAATTAGCTTTTCCCCTTCTTGGCTCCTTGGCTCACCTCTATTGGATTTATAGGCAACAATCTTACTTCCTCTCAGCCTGTATTTTGATAGGCTGATAGTATAAGTGTGACTGTGTTTGAGGCAATTGTTATGCAATCAAAATTGAAGCTGGGAAAAATAATTAAATTTAAATTTTCATTTATTGAGATCATTAACTTGAATCATGTGGCAGAGATGGTGCTGTACTGATGTATGAGAAAATCCCATCCTAGCTTACTATTTAGATAGGAAACCTACCACATTTATTTTCTAATATGCATTGCCTAAACATCTAAGAAGACTCGGTATAGTCCCCTGGCTCCTCTCGGGTAAGACTTAAGAGTAATTCTACTGGTTTCAAATGAGTCTGTGCTGCATGAAGTTTCATGTGGAATTGGGAAATATACCCTAATTTCCTTCCAAAGCATAAGGTGCTTGCTAATGGCAAGTGAGCAATGAGGCTGTCCTGCTTCAGTATGGGACTTGAGGCAAATCGCAAAAGCAGTACAGCTCAAACTGCCCGACCTCAGGTCCTGGGGTAAATCCCTTGGTGACTGCAGGTTTCCATTATAAACATATGGAAATGTCTCCACCTGTGTCATTCTCAGCTTGTGACGAGGCTACATCACTTACCCAAGTGCAGGGGAATGGGAGGGGGCCCCGGTGCTGCGCCTGCAGTGGGGGCTGTTTGGTGGTGTGTTCTTCCTCTCTTCTCCCCTCCCTGCAGCCATGTAGGGCCACGGCACAACTCCTGCTCTGGAGTATGTCTGGCTCATAGTCAAAAAAGCAGACTGACCTGCTTGCTGTATCTGGTGTTGAGTCACAGGTTTGAAAAGAGGCCATTCTGCTGCGCTGCGAATTTGTGAGAAACTAGGGCAGTGCAGCGCAAAACGCCGTGGGACTCGAGTTTTGTGTTTGACACTAGACCTGGCAGGTTTGGATGTGCCCTAGTATGACTACGACTGTCATAGTGTGGCTGCATAGTGTGTCTGATCTGCGGCAAACGATCCACATTTCTGGAAAAATGCACTCATTTCTGTTGTGCACTCATTTATAAAGAATGCCTGAACCGTCTGCTGCTGATTTTTCTCTCTGGTGGCTACACCTTTGGAGTGGTTGTGTGCGGTTTTTGTTTTTTTGGGTTTTTTTTTTTGTGGAGGAAGTTAAGCTGATTCAGAAGTCCTCATTGCAATTAGCTATTTCAAAATACTGCTGCAAAGGGGGAAGGAAGACTTCTTCAGTTAATCCTGGCTTGAAAAGGTCTGGGTCTAGAAGTGATCAGCATATCTGTTGCTCCCTCAATAAATTAAGCAAACTTTACGAATGTGTATAGCTTAAAATTCATGCTTTTCTTTCTGAAACATTTCTTGTTACTGTTAATAGACAATTTCTTGTAATCCGTCTGCTCCTTTTGCCTGATTGATGTTCATCATAAATCCTGTGCTTGTGACAGGCATAAAATATGCAAAGGAAAAATGAGATTTCACCTGTCTCCATAGATGAAGGCAGTCTGAGTTCTGTAAAGCCCTTGATTTATCTTGCAAAATGTATAAATAGAAAAACAAAGGGGATTGGAGTATCAGCTTTGATGTTGTCTCCACCACAAAGTTAAAATATTTTTGTATTAGAGGTATTTCTGAAGTTCTTACAGATCGAAAGTATCCTATTCCAAGAGAAACATGGAGCCTAAATTTTAAATGTTACAAACATTGGTCAGTCAGATTAGTGTAAGAGGCTTTCAAAATGCTGCCAGCACAGTATATTTTAAGTTTACATCCATCTTTTATTCACTTTTAAGAGCACGGACTGCATTGTGGTACAGAACAGCTAGAATGAAGCTTTCTTTTCTCTTTACTGTGACTGTTTTCCTGGACTAGCAGAACCATTATTTTTGCCATAGAAACATTAATAAAACTTTTCCTTACTGTCTGATCTGTCCTTGTCCCCTCTTCTACATATCCATCCCTTGTTTGCCTTTAATATCCACTGGTAAATCAATGTTAGAGAAGAAACTTGCAGTCTCCAAGTCAGTTAAGACCTACTAATACTTGGGCATCTTGTTGCTCCACTGAACTCTAAATATATTCACTTTGGTGAACCTCCTTTGCTCTTTCTTTTGCTAATTGTAGTTGATTTTTTTTTTTTTGAGGAAAACTATCTCTTTTCCACCATAGCTACCCCTTAATTGGTCACATGCATTTTATAATTTTTTTTTTTTTTTTTTAAACAGGAAATTATGGGGAAAGCGGGATGGAAGCCTTCAAAGAGCTGGCTGCCCAAGAGGGCCTCTGCATTGCTCACTCAGATAAGATCTACAGCAATGCTGGGGAAAAGAGCTTTGATCGCCTGCTCCGCAAGCTGCGAGAAAGATTACCCAAGGCTAGAGTGGTGGTTTGCTTCTGCGAGGGAATGACGGTGAGGGGGATCCTCATTGCCATGAGGCGCCTGGGAGTGCTTGGGGAGTTCCTGCTAATTGGAAGGTAAGGCTTCGAGTGTGATTTCTCTGCCTGTCCTCCTCCCCCTTGTCCTGCAAGCAATCCTTTCATTTCAGAACCATGCAACTCGGGCTTCCTGTAATTTTCGTGTTTACTCGTCTAACACAAAGAAAAGAAGTGGCAGGATGGTAGAGCCAATCTCAGGAAAGGGATATAAAGTTGTATGCCAGCTTAATCGGTGCTGTTAATTTTGCTGAAGTAAATGTTAATTACTAACTGTTTTACGTGGATATATGACATAAGTGTTTCTGTGTTTTTGCACACTCTAGGGGAATGTTTCATTCACAGATTTTAGAACTGAAGTAGGGAGTGAAGAATTCTGTTTTCAGAATGTGATCTGGAAGTGTGACATGTGGCAAAATTGTACGTGTTTCACTAAGGATATATCCTGATAGTTTTAACCCCCAAATTATTGAATGGTTTTGATTACTTGAACTTTTTTCCAGTTTTATGATTACAACCTGGCATTCTCAGTTCTATGCTTTTTTCCTGATCTTTGCTGTTTAAAGCTGGAGCACTGAGATTATGCAGACTTGTTCATTTTTTAAAACATCAAAATTGCTGATGGCCAAGTCAGAATGTATATATCTTTTAATATTACCGGAGTAACAGTGCAGATGTCTACTGGATAGGCAAAGACTGTCTTAATCAAAATGAGATATTATTATATGTCCCTGGAGGTATTTAAAAGACAGGTAGATGTAGTGCTTAGCAACATGGTTTAGTGATGGTTTTTGTCAGTGTTAGGTTGATAATTGGACTTGATGGTCTTGAATGGTCCCTTCCAGCCAAGACAATTCTATGATACTATGATTCTATATTCACTGAAATATGATCATTTCATTTCTATCACATATAGTCTATCCACATTTCCATTTTTGTGATAGTTCTTATTTTGAGGCTTCTTTGACTTTCACCTTGATTTTTGCAATGTCTTTATGTCTGGTTTTCCGTTTCAATTAATCTTGTTCAAATGATTGGGACTGACATTTTCTGTCTTCTCTGTTAGATTGAGAATGTCTTTTTTAATCCTTCTATTTACTTTTTGTTTCTTTCTTATCTATGGTTTAAACACCATTCCTTCAAGGTCTTTGACAGTTGCCTCTATACCTAAGTAGCTTCTGTTGCCTTTTTATTCTGTTGTCATTCCAATCTATCAGATTTCATTTTTGTCTCTTTCTTTCCCTAAAATCTTTGTGTCCGTCATTGTCATGACTGAGATGCTCTCCTTTAGCCCTGTGCTATTATACTGGCTTTTCCCTGACTGTATTGCTCCTTAAAATCCACTGTTATCATTTCTAGAAGCCAGATCGTTAATCTGGCCTAAGTAGTCATCTGAAAGCAATCAGTGGCCCTCCTTTCATTGTTTATTCTTATTGCAGTCTTTGAATGCGATCTATTTGGAGCAGAGACTTTGTCTCTAGGAGTGTGAGTAGATAAGACATAGCACATTTGGAAAACCATCAACATTAAAATGAAATGCAGAGTAAGGCAATATTGAAAATAGTATTATGTTCTAGATCTGTGTATGTGCTTTTCAACTGAATCCTTCAATATGCATCATTTTAAATGAATAATGGAATGTTCCAGGACTGACATGTTTTAAGCATGTTTTTTCAGTGAAGAGAAGAAACTAACTATAATAAAATTAGTTTTGGTGACAGCATCCCTGGTCATTTTGTAAATGCTTTGCAGCTTTAGGCTGTGCAGTGCTTTCTTCATGTGTTGTTGTCCCTCTATAGTGGTGTCTATTGTTCACCTGATTTTGGTGCTCCCTCTTGATGCTGGTCAGACAGAGAGCCAAAGGAAATCAGTCTCTTATATTAAGCACCAAAACTAGGTACTTTGGTGCTACAAACCTTAGTTTCCTATTAGGCATTTTCTTGATCCATGGATGCATGGAACATTTCAGCTTGAAATTCTGACTAAAAGCCTTTACCAAGCTTTATGCTACTCTATTTAGTTCAATTGTTTGTCTCAGAATCCGCCCAACAGTGTTGCTCTGAGCTTTCTTTCAGAACTTCTTACCTATTAAATGCTAATAATGGAATTTCTTTGGAAATCACAAAGTGTTTTTCAGATAGGCTTTCACTTACACTTCTGCTGGTAATTGGTATTGAGTCCTTTTTAGGCCTGGGTGGGCTGATCCTATTATAAAACAGACTGGCTATTGGTTTGCATAGTCTGGATTGTGCCCAACAGCTGGTGGAAATAAAAAATATTATAGGGCTTGCACATGTTTTATGTGTGCTTGCAGAACTAAAAGAAAAGACGTTTTCTTTGAATTGTCCTAATTGAGTGATTTTTTTAAAAATGGCAAATCTAGCAAACTTATTCACAAGTAAGTCACAGCAAAACTGCAGTGCTATGAATTTGGTCATCTATATACAAACAGGAACTGAGGCACACATTAACATTGCTCTGACATGCTGTTTAGTCTTTTTTATTCAAGTACCCAGCTAAGCAAAAAACCAAAAGCCGTTTAAGAATGTTCTTTTAATTGAGGGAAGTTGGAGTGAATGTGAAATCAAGATTTTTTTGCAGTAATGAGCTAAACAAAGCTTTTAATCTACCCACAGGTTTATTATCAGCCGCACTGTATCAACCTCATCCTCTGCTCTGACTCACTGTAAAGAGGAAATCTTTATAAAGGGACACCTGGCTAAATAGCTCTCTTCCTGCTCTATTCTCAACACTGCTATTGATCAAAGCAGACAGGCACAGTTTAGTTTAACTATATTCGAGGTATCAGAAAGAGAGGTGGGAACTAAATTTGATTTCAGTTTAATCTAGGAATGATACATTTGGAATTCTAGGGGGCTACATTGAGCCAGGACTAGGCCATCAGACACCGAGGACTTTTCTGGGATGGGCTGACTCTTCTCAGGCATGGAGTTATGACCTTATTTGTGTCATATATAAACAAGTTTTCCCAAATTCAGATTGGAGCTCTAACTAGAAGTTCAGTCTCCTTCGCTACTGGAAGTGGGATTCTGTTGTATTAGAGAGAAGAAAGGGAATTCCTATTTCTGAATCTGGAGGCAAACTGGGATTAAGACAGGACAGAAGAGGTTGCATTCTTACCTGAGGGAGAAAGGCAGATGTTCCGAAATCAATAGTGTCCAAATGCAGTGTAGAGTTCAGTGAGAAAATTTATTTAAACTATGAAAGGATGATTTGTTAAACTACGATTTGTTAAACTTTAAAAATTGGCTTATAATCAAAGGGAAAGGAGAAGGCAAAAATTGATCATGGCTGCATATAAAAACGATGATTAGAATAGTATTGGAGTAACCGAAGGCAAAAATTACGCTAAGAAAATAAACTGTACGCTTAAGGGAACTCAGGTGATAGCTCTTTTATCAGAAATTAGTTTCGTCGTGAAGAGACTATGTAGATGCTCAACATCATGTGTCTAATCATGTTTATACAGGCCTATGGGTTTTATATTATTTAATAAGGATCAATTAGGTTTTGAGAGAATCTCGGAAGATAGATGCGTCTCCTATATATCTCGTGGGATGATGCATCAAGACAAGGCATGTAACTGACTTGCCAGCATCTGTGCGGGTAAGGCAAAGCAAATAAAAGATGCAAACAAAATCCCCAATCTTAGGAGTTACTCTGAGATCATTGGAGAAGAGATGTTAGGTAGATAGTTGGAAATGAAAATGCTCTGTTGCAATTTGATGAGCTCTCCAACTCCTGCATGCAGTGGTTTGCGTAAGCATATGAGGAACTTTAGGAAGGAAGGGATATATTAGTGCACATGCTGTTTTCAATATAACACTTAGTAATGGACTGTGTTCTGCTTTACTTCCATAGGCTTTACAATATTTATGGTCTCCATGAATATCACTCTATGAGCTGTTGTAGACCTATGATTTTAAGTGTTGGTAAGGTGACATCTCCTGGAATTTTAGGCATTTGACAGTGAAGATATGGTTGGATTCTCTTCTAAGTGGAACCTGATTTCATCCAGGTGTAAGAATAAACAACTTGGTGAGGTGACAGAGAAATGTGCCCTGACATGGTCAATGCCTGAGTGGCAGGGTGCTGGGGAGGATTTGGCAAGTGCCTATGGCAGTTATTGCCTTCCAAAGCCTGGGATTTTATGCCTGAATGGGCATGTAATCCCATTGAATTGGAGTGTCACTTGACACAAGAGTGCCCTGCCTACCTGAATGAGACCTTTCAGCTCCTAGCACTGTGACTACAGAGCCTCTGTTAAGCTCCATCAGACCAGAGGAAGGAGGGCATCTACATCTGAGGACACCATGGTTAAGACAGGGAGCTAAACCCTATCTACAAGAATCACCCCAGTAGTCAAAAAAGAAAAACTGGAAGCAGAAATTGACAGGTCCATAGCATCAATTAGTAAGGGAGGAGGAAGAGTCTATTCAGGAAGCTGCTTCTTTGGCAAGGAAACAGGAGAAGGAGGTGACAGAAATCACTCTATAGGCAGAAATCCTGATTGAACTTTAGATATGTGGAAAGATTGTGTCTGCCTGGTGAATGAATTGCTGCCTGGTTGCTCAGATGCTGGGATGATCTTGTAAATTATCAAGGGAAGTAGTCCACTACTGAGAAAGGTGTTGTTTTAATTTGTGTCTTCTCATTGTCCAAATATATTTTAATTGGCAATAAATGGAATTACTTGGCTCTATGTTGAGTCTCTTTTCCTTGTGATGGTAACTATTAAAAAACCTCCCTGTATTTATTTTGACCTATGAGACTTTTCATCCTATTTTCTACCCCTGTCCTGTTGGGCAAGGGGAAGTTGGTAAGTGACTGGGTGGGCATGTAGATGCTGACCAAGGATAACCCACCACAGATGACATAGGTTGCACCGCCAACAGCATGATGACAGGCATTTCTCTTTCATTCAGCAAGCCTGCCTTGTTCTAGCCTAAATTATCTAGGATAGGTTTGGGCCTTGTAAATCTGGCAAAAATAGTAAATTTCACAGTGTTGCTCATGATAGTGTTTTACACCAGTTTGCTGTGAGTGGAAATGTTGCATTAAGAAAGCTGGTAGTAACTCATCTTTGCCAAATGGATACGACAGAACTCAAACCACTAGCGTACCATGTGCTGATTTTTTTGGGAGGGTAGTCTGAGTGAGAAAACTCACAGTGGGCCAAAAGCCTAAAGCAAAGATAACATAAATGGTATGTTGACAAATAGAAAGATAGTCATTTAAGCCGCAAAAGGTTTACTTTTCATGCTGTTTACAGCAGGCAGAAGAATGTTTTATCTGTCTGGTTCTTCCATGGCCAAAGATGCTCAGAATGACTGTTACTAATGAGTCTGTTGCTATTGACACTCCAAGTTAGTGGAAGACTCTGTATTTAAATAAATGTTTAGATGTAATCAGAGGTTTAGCTGGGTTTGGATTCAAATTGCTGGATTAAAATACAGGTAGATTCCCTGAAATGCCAAAATCATTCATGACCAATGTTCAAATACTTTCAAAGTCTAACTGTAGCTGACAGTTGAGCAAAATACTGTCAATGAAGACAGTCCCACCTGGCAACATCAGCCTATACCCTGAACTTTATCAAGGTTGATAATAGGATCCATTGCTAATTTCAAAGTCTGGAACTTCAGCATGTGCCAGTATGTGTTTTAACATGCCTCTATAGAAACCAGTAGCTGGACAGCTGCTGGTCATCTGGAAGAATATACTGTACTTTTCTGTTAATGAATTGTATTGAATGATGCTACTTTGAGGATCTTGGCATGATTTACTTCAGGCCAGGCATTTTTCAGGCATGTCTGTGTGAGTCTGGAATTCTTTATAAGTGGTTAGGAGGCTAAGCAGTTTCGTTTCCGCTGACAAGAGTTAAACTAAGACTCTAATAATGTGAACTTTTGAATTTCTTCAGTTTAATTCTGGTGCTTTTCAGTCCTCAAATAGAAACGTAACTTAATGCAGCTCTAGTAAAATATGAACAAAACCTTCCCTCAAAATATAAAGCTCCATATATTTTTTTCAGGTATAATTTCTTCATTCTAAACAGCAAATTAATTACCTATTTTTTTCAAGAAAAGCAGAAATTGAAGATGAACCTTTCCTGGAATACTTCACTCATTTTATTCTTATTTAAAAATAATTATCTTCATGCTTCCTGCCAAGTCTTGGTATAAAAATAGTTTTTCCCACTCCAGTATGGAAATACATAATATCACTGTTAATAACTGTCCCAGTCCTTGGATCACTATAATATGTTGCCATTAGAGGTAAGGCATTGGCTGAAGGTGATAAGAACTACCTGAGCTGTGTTCATACAAATAGCACGTTTTGACAGGAACAAGCACATCAAGGAAAAAGTAATTTGTGTTGCAATTCAAACACCTTCCTACTGAATCCTTGGAAAGCAGTGACTGAAAAGCTTTAGATCTCCTGTGAATAATCAGTTGGCTGCGTTTTCATTGCAGCAGTTTACTGCTTGTTAAAGCTTTTGGCTCATTGACCAGAGCAGTTTACAATGTTGTGGGGAATGACGAAATATTTCCATATACTACCTGATTTTCATTCATTTTTCCCTTTCATAAGTGCCCTCAACCTAATGGCCTTGCTGGAGAAACCTTGGTACCTTTCCAAGGCTGGAAAATGCATCCAGCATTTAGCAGTCTGAGGAGTTGAATTTATCTGAGAGGAGACTAGCCCTGAAGCACCAGTGTGAATGTACAGTGTGAAAGTTTTAGGTCATAAAAAGGTTGTCATCTGACAGCCAAATACATAATATTTCTAAAGTTGAAATTAAACTGGAATCAAGGCAATTGGCCTATGGTGGTACTCTGTTGCTTTTCTGTTGAAATTTTAGCCAAGACAAATCCTTTCCACTTCTGAGGCTTAGTAGTGCTTTAGGACTTGACATGATGTCAAGAACTCATTTTACAAAGTCAAAGCTGGCTCTTTCATGTTACTATTGTCTCTTCAGCACCACCAGTCTATTTTGATGAAGTAGTGAAAGACTGCAGAACTGGCCAGCTCTTGCCCACACTTCAAGTTTTTGTACCTCAGAGAGGAAGAATCAAAAAAAGAATTTGTTTCAAAGCCTTGCAAATTCACTGCTGTCTGATAAGTGACCTGGCACTTATTTTAACTGACTTTAAACCGAATGTATTATTCACTATGAGCTATTTGTGGGTAGGCTTTGGTACCTAAGGCTCATACAGTTATTTTCCGTGCTGGTGATTTGACTGCATTCATTTGTTCTATGGGGAGCAAGTTTAAGTTTTTTCCTCCTGGCCCTCTCTTCCTCAAAGACTGGAGAGATGCAATACAAGTCAGAGTTAGGAAGAAAAAAATGTGCTACTGTTGTCTACTTCAGTAGAAATGGAATATGTTATTTTTCCACTTTATAGAATAAACTGAATTCTTTGGTTTCAATCCAAAGAAGGTATTGCTAAGAAGAGGCTGAATATCAGCTCTTGCATGTTAACATGAGGATTAGGAAAGCTGCATAATAGGTCAGATTTAAGCACTTCTGTATGCAGAAATGGTAACCTGAATGTGATTCCAGTTATGTTTCCTGCTGATTTCTCACAGCAGGTTGAATCATTATAAATTGCTATTTCTAATGGGAAATCTCTAAATTTTCTCTATTCTTCCTCTGATACATCTCTGAATATACGCTTTTATCTGCCTCGTTGTATATTATTTGCATTCTTTAGTTGTTCCTTGCATGCTGCATCTTGTTCCTTGCATCTTCATCCATCTTTTCTTGGTCTACCTATCCCCATTTACCGGAGTCTCAAGACTTTCCTGCCAATTAACATACTGACCTTTTCAGCACCTGCCATCATTATCAGGCTTTTATTTTTTGTAGTAAAAAGACTGCACTGTTGACATATATTTTCCTTTCTGTGAAGTCAAGTGGAGTTTTAGCATTTTCTTAATCAGAAATGGAGTCAAGCAAAACACCCTCTTGAAAATTTTACTCATATTACAGACATACTTGAGGAACAGGTTAATTTCACAACTCTACTGCCTTATCTGTTTGCTCCTATTGTGTTAGGCAGATTGGCTCTCTATATCCTTTTTTTTTGGAAGTCTCACCCAAAGCCAAAATTAAATAAACCTAACACTTTAGGAGTGATGTATCGTCTTTTTGTTTCTGGGTGTGCGACAGCAGTCAAAAAAAGGAAAGATGACTGACTGACCTCAAAAGTAGCTATGCAGCTATTTAAGACTGGCCCTTTTATTGTTTTCAACTGTTCTTGATTGGACTTTGCATCACTATTGCCATTAAAAAATACAGTATGAAGATTTGTTATTATATTAACGTCTACTACCTTGAAAGACCTGAAATACTGTAGAGGTAATTTACTTGAATCTGCTCTCATGTCTTATAAACAAAATTTTAAAACTAAATTCTCAGGATAGGTAATGGTATAAAGAGACAAAGTAGGCAGGTTTTCTGACTTGGAAGGCTGGCAGTTGATTGTTTTTAGCGTTGCGTTGAGTCAATGCAAGGACTCACTAAAAGGTAACGTCATGTCAGCAAACGAAGCAGACTCTGAAGTCTAATGAAAGTACCACTGGCTAAGGCCAGTGTCTAGGTGGTACAATAGAATAACTAGAGTACAAAATTAGAGGCATTAACCTGCATGCATTTCAAATTAATTTGTCTCAGCAGTGTGATTACAATGTATGTTAAATGAACCTGGAATGGGAATGGAAACTTTAAAGTCTTCACAAGAAACTTGCCACTATCCCTCTGGTAAGCACGAGAATAGAAATAGAGGATGATAGAGTACAATAATGTCTCTTAGGAGCTCTATTGTCCAAGTATGACTAATTTCTTTTTTTTTTTTTTTTCTGTTTGCCATTATGTTTATGGGAAAACTTCTTAGATGGGAAAACTTACCTCAGGTAATTGCACAACCTGATTCTTCAGGAGGATAAGAGTTGCAGTTGTCGAGAGATGGAGGCAGAATTAAGCAGGAGGAAACGTAAGAGGATAAGAAAGGAAAATAGGTGGTGCTAACATGGAAGAAAGCAAATGTACATTGTAGGGTGAGAGCAAATAGAATGAGGAAGTGGCAGAGGATGAGTTATAACAGGCTGTAGGTAAGAAAGAGATGGTGAGTGATAGTTTTAGTTTCAGGCAATGATTATTCTGAGTGAGATTGAGATGTGGTAAGATACGTGAAACAAGCTGAGTCTCTCTAAATTGCATAAATGGAATGGAAGCAGAATCTTGACTCCAAACTGGAGACAGTGGTGGACTAACAGCTCACCAGGATTCAACACAAGAATGTTTCTGTTGATACTGAATTTCTTCAGTAAAATGCCAAGGGCTGAATTCTGTTTTCATGGTGCTATGAATCATGAATAACCTTCTGGACAACAGTGCTGTTAAACTGAGTGTGAAATTAGAATAACTTTCTGATACAAAGTGCTTACCTGTTAAAACAGAAAAATGTCAATGCATTCTAGGATTGTGTTTCTGTCAGTGGTGAACATCCAGTGCTTGTAATTCAAATTTTTTTGATCTTTGACTTCCATTTTCTTCTCCTCTGCTAAGAAACATGTCTCCTGGGAGTGTATGCTGACTGGGTAATTTGTTTCAAGCCAAATGATTGGCATCCCTTGTAATTTCCATCCTTGGTATGGAAATTACAGATGTTGTGTTTGTTTATTAATGTCTGATTCTTGTTTAAAGGTTTCCAGGTTATTTACTTCCACAAAACCTCAGCAGTGTCTTTGAGTTCCACACATTGCTCTAAATATAAGAGGATGTCTTTTGTATACTTTACATTTGCTGGCTTTTAATTGAATCAAGTTTTCCTAATGCAAAAGGGAATAAGAGTCTAGGTGGATTCACTTTCGTCTTTTAAGTTAGACATAACACCATGTTTGTCCTCGTGTTTCTTTCTAACTAAATGCACTGTTTTTAAGGTTCTGCAGACTACAGGTGCTTTGGGGAAGGAACAATCTTTTAGGTCTGTGCAGTGCCATATGCATCAGGGCGACCTTGGCACATGGTTTGCTGGTCACTACTGCAACTCGTGCAAATAGTGATAATATTATAAAACTGAACAAAAACGACTTAGCAAAGAATTTACCGAAAAGGCCAACCAGAAGAGGAGGATTTTTTTCCCTGTTCAAAAAAAAAACAACCCTCTTGTTGCCGTGTAGGATAAATTATTTGTACTTACTAAAGCCACATTTTGACATTGTATGGAGGCCATGGCCTTGCTGCTGAAGTGGAGGTGTCCAGGATCAGCATGAGCAGCTGTACCACTTGTTCTGACGACTGTGGAAAGAGGTTGGCTAGGAGTCTGGAGAGGAAGTGTCTGTATCAAAGTGCTGTGGTTCTTTCACACTATGGGCACACTGAGTAAAGCTTCAGTTTTTCTGGCAAAGCTCCAAAACCAGATACTGCACAGTGCTGGAGACCTACCTCAAGTTGTGCTCCTTCTTTTCCTGGCTTAAGCCAATGAAAGTTGTAGTACAGAATCTAGCCCTTCATCTTTTAAAAACTTTAGTTTTCCTTGAGCCAGAGCCCTTGGATTAGAGAAGGCTGTTTTTGTGGGCCACTTGTAATATTCAGGGCTCTATGTAATCTGTGACTTCGAGATTGCAGTTCCCACTGCAGAACTGGGCTTTACAGTCTAAGAGTTGCTGTTTCATTGCCACATATCTTACTGGATTCAAATTTACTTTTCCTGTTACATGAAACTCTGCTTGCCTGGGTTTATCTGCTTCATGTGCCTGTCCGTATTCTCCTGGCAGCCTCTAAAATAAATTTTATACATGGTTAGTGCCTAAGTCTGCAGCATAGTGAAAGCTGAAATAGTGGAGACATTGTAAGAATAAATTTAATTTAACATAAAAATAAGACCTCAACTGTTGTATTAACTGCATTATTCCATGTTGTACGTAACTTAATATAAAGCTCTGTGATTCATTTAAATGAAACTGCCACAAATTTTCAGCCTGAGAGGCAGAAGGAGCCTTGCCACGTAACTGAAATCCCCCCATGAGACAGGCAGTGATTTACATCCCTCTCGAAGGAACCAGGGTCTGTTGACCATTATGGAGTATGAGGGGAGCTAAATGATAGGGGACAGATGTACAGAGGGAGAAATACCTGTACAGTGCTCTAAGTGATAAGTATTTTCTTATCTTGGGTTTACAATAGAGGAACTAAATTTATGCTGCAGTGGTATAGTAGTTAAGGAAAAGCAAACCTCAAAACCAGAGTTTTTGAAAGGTATGCATCTCCAGCTGCTTTTCCCCCCCTCTCTTTTCAAAGAGCTGTAGGAATGATACATTTCATCACCGTCTTGAAAGTTTAGTGGTTGAACTAAACATTCTGGAGACAATGCTTATAACAAGCTGAAACAACTTTTAATGAGTTTAATAGTTTGTTTTCTGTTTTCAACAGGAAAAAAAAATTTTTTCTTTGCCAACTTGAAACATTTTTGTTAAATCCAGAACAATGCTGTGTCAATTTCAAAACAAATATGCTATTTCAAAATAGAAAATCAGATTGTTCTATTTTGAAAATATTGAAACTATTTCTTCTACAGAATGTCAAAATAAATTGTCATAATATTTAACCCTCCATGCTTCCAAATTGGTGAATAATTTTGATGTCCCCACAAGTGTAATTTCCAGCAGATGTATTATTCATCCACTGCTTTGTAGTTTTAGTAATGCTTGTGAAAAGCCCTGCTGATAGTGACTCCACTACTCAAAATCTCCCACCGTTTTCCGTAGGCTATGAGACTCCATCCTGTTCTCATGGATAATGACAGTAATACAAGCCCCCTGCCTCGCCTTTTTTTTTTTTTCCTCTTCGTGAACTACATCAGCACAGTACAACAGTTATATAGACTCAAGTCCCTGGGAGCATGAAACACTGCAACACGCTTTCTCAGCAGCATGGGATACCCTGAGCACGTCAAATTAGTCATCTGTTTGCATTGGCTCCCCATTTTCATGCCCCTTCACAAAATGAGTTTAATGTTGGAAAAGGTGCACATCTATAACTTACCTACCTTCTTTGTTAGAAGCAGCAAAGAAGCTCTTCAATGATACATAAACAGAAGGAAGATTTGTGATGTTGAGACGTTTTTGTTCTGCATAACTGTAAATTTAACTGTGAGATGGGAATATTATGTTTCCGAAGACACAAGACTCTCTAGGAGATGAAGTTGTACTTGACAATCCCTGAAAAAGTTGAAGATGTGACTCATAAGGAAAGCAAGACCTGAAGCTGTCTCTAGTGGGTTTCTTTCTTGGCACTGTTGGGGTGGGGACTACTGGCCCAAGGACAGTCGTTCAGGAAGCTATGGTTCATAGCTAGGGCCAGCAGTGTTGAAAAGTTTTCTGTCCTCACAGAAGCTCAAGAGGAGCATCTCTTGAAAGCTTGGTGTGTCTCCAGGGCTGTGGGCAGCTGCTTTGATATGTCCAGGCTCCTTTTTGGTTTGTGGATTGAGTGACACAGAACAACTGACTTCTCTTATATTAAAAGCGAGAGTGCTCCTGAAGCTTGCAAGCCTGCAAAGATAGAATCTGTCACTGATGTGGTGTATTAAACTTTCTTCCAATTCAGTCTTTTTACTTGAAAAGTGTTAGGCGTATGCTAGCTTCTAAAATTTAGTATTTGAAGTTTGTCAAAGAGAATGAATGTCAGAAGTAACCTTGGGGTTACTTCAGAGAGACACCAGGACCTAGATCTATGATTAGGTTGTTATATATATCAGAGTTAAGGACTGGTTTTATATTTGTGGTAAAATAAATTTGGTTTCATGTTGACAATCAGCTGTGGTATGAATACACACTGCAAATTATTAAGCAGAACAGTGTCCTAACTTTTCAATTTAAAGTATGACTAATTTCTTGAATCTATTGTTTTTAGTAGAAAATTAGATGATGTACTTTTCATTTACACTGACATGCAGACTATGCATACTTGATGCAATTAATATAGCTAGATGAAAGGCGGATATATTTTGATACAAAGGCAGATGTGAATCAGTGATTTTTCGGCCATAAAAGTGTGTAATTATGTAATCTTCTGCTCTGACCTACAGGAGAAACTGAACCTTGGCTGCAACAAACATGTAAATAGCAGCTCTGTATTTTGAGGAACAAAGGGTGATATTTACAGCAAAGACAGCATATTATCAGTGTCATCATCTGTCTGTAGTTAACAGCAACTCTTTCCGAAGGGTCCCCCAATGTTACAATTTCACCAGTGAAAAAAAAACAGAAAACACTGAACATTTGCTTTGATCTCTTTGGAGTTTTTTTGGTGGGTTTTTTTTGTTTTCCACTGAGAGAGTTTTTCTATACTAATCATATATTTCAGGCTTCCATTTGCATAAGATCTGCTGATGTAATTTTAAATATAAGTGGCTCAGGTCCAGAGCCTGTCCAGGTTCCACATCCCTCAGGCAAGGTCCCCTTGCCCCCAGGTTGGGATTCTCTGCAGGACACAATGCCCTCTGATGCGTTACTTGAGCCAAAAGACACATTTGGTAGGCACATATGGTTGGCTCACAAATACTTCTGAATAATTCTCTTCTACTTTGGGGAAGAAAGCCATCACTTCTCCTACCTTCTCTTTCCATTTAACCAGTGTCATGCTGGTCAGGATTTTAGCTGTGCAGAAGAGATTTCAGAACTGCTTGGCAACCCTAGGGCTAGGCTTTTCTCTATGTGCTTAGCTGTTTTTGAGTCTCCTGCAACTGTTGTGCTGGGAACTGATGTGCTCTAAGCAAGAAGCTTTGTATTTATCTAAAAGACCCAGAAGTAACTTGGAAGCCTGACACCACAGCAGCAGGGACACTGTCCTGAAAGAAGTTGCAAACCATAGCAGCTACTCTCATTGCATCTTTCAGGGCTTCTGATCAGCAAGAGTTTCCTTGCTATCATTGTCTTCCTTCTTGGTTTGTCTTTTGTCAGACACCTCTCATCTTTGTTGGAATTCAGTGAAAGTAAGAAAATCTTGCTAAGCACTTGCTGACACTCTCCATAGTTGCAGCAAAATGAACCCCCCTGTTCATTGACACATTATGACAGTGATATTTGATACAAGATTCATATTGGCTGGTAATTTCAGGTAACTATGAGACTAGGGTTTGTTTTTTCAAGTGCTATGAAGTTAGTCAAGCTGAAAATAGACAAACAACGCTTCTCCATTGTGTACGTGTTAATTTATAAGGTGAATTAACACTTATTTTCAACTTGTTTTTTCCTACTTGCCAAAAAGAGAGTACCAGAGAGGAAACCAGAGAGCATATACTAATTAACATGTTCTAATAATGGAATGAGCCTGTCAGAGTCTCAAGCACAGAGGTTTAGATAACTATCAGTTTCTTCTGTAGTGATTATTCCACATAGGTTGTTCTCTAACTTTTCCTTTTCACCAGACCATCACACAGAAGCAGGACCTGGTGCAAGGCTTGCGGAGCCCAGAGGATGTATTTGGAGTGCCAGGGTATGTGGTGAGGGAGGGACTGCAGTGCTGTGCTGGGGGTACTGACATGGAGTTTTTACCATGATGGGTTATAGCAAGGAGTATTTACCATGCTTTGCTGACCACAATTCAGAAAACACTGCTAGCAATGATCAGGCCTGGCTAAATGCATGTTTGCTTCATGAAGAAGAATCTTTAAGCCTTGAAGTCTGGCAAGTGTTTCATTTATGGCAGTGTAGACTGCTTACATATGTAAGACAGAACACATGCAATCAAATGACCAAATAACTTTTTTTTTTTAAAACCTTTTCAAACATCAGAATATATATATCTTAGAGACTGTTTTTTGAAGTATGTTCACACTCTGTGGCTTCTACTTGCTTAAAAAGTTAAAAGGCTGTGGCAAACACAGTTTCTATTATTTCAGATAAGACCAAGTCCTGAGACAAACTGTCCGAATCCTGAATTTTGTGTTTGTGGTCAGCTGCTGCTGCATTAATAGTGAATGTTTTTTGAATCACTGCTTGACGTTTCTAGCATAGCTGACTTTCAGAAGATTTAGGGTCATTAAGGTTGGACATCAAAAATCATGGAGTAAGGGTTGCTACTCCAAAAATAAGTGTTGGATTTTGTCCTTATTCCCATCAGCACAAACACCTGTTCTTTGTTTTTTTCCAGCACCTTTTAAAGCAATAACCTTCAATGACTCTAGCTGTATCAGGCTATGGGCTACATTATTGGCCTATTTTTCCTCAGAGGTTTTAGGATTGTATTGGTCCTTCTTTTCTGAGAGCAGGCTGGGGACTGTCTGTTGTTTTCAGCTTAGAGAAGGGAGATGGTCATATTTAGCTTAAGCTTGGTAGGAAGGAAATGCTGATTTATCACTATTATTTCTGCTTTGTGTCCTTGAGCAAACTACTCCTGCAAATGCCTGGTCTTATTGCAGTCTGTGAAATGGGTATAGTAATGCTTTCTTGTCTCTGTCTTTCTGCAGGAGTGTTATGAGAATTAATGTGTTAACACTTTGCTGCTGTTTTGTAGATTGGATGGTCTCTGTTTATTCAGGTGTTATCTAGGAATACTAATTGCATGTGTATATTTCCCTCAGTTGTCCTGAAGTAAAAAAGTGCTGAAAGTCAAATGATACTTTGGTTATATAAGGAAGATCACAGGGGATAAATGTGTGCTATCTAGTTGACATATATTAATCGGGTTTTAAATTATTTTTGGAAAAAAAGTAAAGTTAGTTTTCACATAGCATACTAGAGGGAGAACAGCAGAAATCTATGTCCTTTGCAGACTGATGCACCCAATAAAAGAGGGCAACTGTCTTTGGCATCCTAAACAGTGATATCAAATGATGTGTCGACTATATTTTTGTTCCAGTGGCACTGCTTTTGTTTCATGGTGAACTGATTCACATCCATAAACATTCAATAACAGACACCCATTGGTATGGTGATCTACTCAATAAGTTTCTACTTTCAGTAGTATATTGGACCTGAATACTGATAGAAGTCTTCACATCCCATCAGCAATTCTATAAACTACCCTGTTCTTGTGGATTTTGATTTTTTTAAAAAAGAAATTTGAAAGCACTAAGATTACTTTGTCTCTCACATCAAGGTTTAAGGGTTTGCTAGTCGTATGTTTGTTTTTAATTTAAAAATCACTTCATTATCTAAGGAAAAAATGGGGAGAAAGGAACAAAATATAGATATACAACTTGGTTCTGAGTTAAAGTAAGTATCTAGTATTGGCAAGAAATCAGTCAGGAATAAGAAATACTCAGTAAAATAATTCTGTAAAAGGCTGCAATTCTGGATAATGGTGAGAGAGATGCAAACAGAAAAATAGACATCTGGAATCTGTTTGTCCTTAATAATAAAAATGAATAATAGTAATAAAAAAAGTTGTCTGTGTCCTGGAGAAGCCTAAAGATCTGAGACATTTCATTAGCAAGAATGATTGTTTTTATAAGTTTGCTGAAGTTCTTATTTCACAGTGTGGCTGGAACAACCTTAAACTTAACACACAGTTCCCCCTTACAAAAAAAAAAAAAGAAAAATAAAAAAGAGAAATTTCTGAGTATATTCTTTAATAACGTAGTATAACTTTTGCTTTATGGACAATCACATGTCCTACTGGCAAAGCTAGATCTGGAAGAGATGAGCATTGGAATACTCAATTATTAAAATTTTAGTACTAAAAATGTCAGATGGAATGAATTCAGCTCTTTTTCTTACCCTAGAGTTTATAGGAAAAAAAACCCCTATAAGATCAGGCCATCTGCTTGCTGACCAGACAGCCTAGAATAAATATTGACCTTCTTAGTGAATTTCAAAGAGATTTGGCAGACAAGGAAAGTTCTTCAGGTTTAAAGTTCCAACCAGTCTTACCACAATCAGCATCTGTGCAGAGGGCAAACCCCAAAGAAGCGTTTTTTAGCTCAGTGTGAGCTAAAGTTACATCTTCTGCCTCCTGGCTCACCAAGCAGCACCTCTTCCCTGGCCCCGGCAGTCAGCATGGATAGGGCCAGAGATATATCTGTTGAGTCTCAGGTCAAAGAAGAGAAGGAGCTAGCAGAGGATCTGCTGGTATCCATTTGGGGGTGTATGTAGGAATGCAGAAACCAACGTAGGTTGGGTTGCAGGTAGGGAATCAGTGCTTTGTTAGTTCTGGTGCTTCTGGAATTAGTTTGTTACTGAACCAAATTGTTGTAAATTACTTAGTACTGAATAACCGTTAGGAAAAGAGTTCATTACTGCATGGTCTGAAGATGCAGTGAATTCTGGTGTAATGAGGATATAAGAAAAGTTAAAAGTGATATTTTTCTTTAATACAACAGAATTAGCATTGCAAATAGAGTTTGCTATTTCTTCAGCTTTCCAGCATTGTATTTGTACTCAAAAAAGTGGATACTGGTCTTGACTGGAAACACAATTAACTCTTAAATGAAGTTGGGGATTTCTTTCTTTTTACAGTTACTGTTTAAAGACCTTAGTAAGGCCTGCTAAATCTGAAGGAGATTCGTTGCTCTATGTGCAGACTGACAGAAAATGAAGTCAAATACAGTAACAGCCTTGGCCAAAGTGAGGTGACAGATGGATGACTTGGTTCAAAATAGAAAATATGACCTTGGTCATGCTGACTGCTCACAAATGTTGTCTATCCACTATGGCATAATAAAATTAAAACATGATTTAATAAAGGAAGAGGTCTTGTGTCAGAGAATTCTAGTTAAGGATTTGGCTAAATTGCAGCATATAGTATCAACTGATGCTTAAAGTAGAATCTACCAGAAAACTTGCTGGAACACCACCCACCCACCACACTACACTGAGCCCATACAGGAATTGGAATTAAATTCCTCTGAGCTAATGAATTCTGAAAGTGATGAAATGCCTGTTGATTTGTTTGTTTTCTCTGAAGATACGTTGCCTTCACATACTGTGCTATCTTGCCAAGTACCACAAACTAAATCTTTTGCCAGTTTTCTTGGAGTGTTTCCATTACTAGAGTAGGCTATGAAGCAAATTCACATTGACTGCTTGATCTAATGTGCTCCAGTAACGTATCAGTGAGGTAAGACATTTTTATATTGAACGAAAATGAGCTAGACAGAGAACAGTGATGTGTAATGAACACCAGGTCATCTTTTATGGCATTGATAATGCCTTTTAAACTAATCAAATAACAGAGGCTTCAAAATGTATATTTGAATGTGAATATACAAAGTTGTGTGAATACACAATATATCCCACACTATCAATTCTACCTTTGTATTATGAATGTTTCTTGTTGCCATACCAACAGTTTCTTTGAAAGTTCAAATATGCTAAACATGGCTGTCTTGGATGTGAAGGACATTTCCATTCAATATTTTTGGCTTCTGATTCACTTTTCATAAGATCGCCTTCTTTGAAATCCTGTATTATAAAGGACAATATCACAATGTGGAAATAAACCGAGTCTTTCATATAGTAGGAATAGAGTAAGGAACAATTTGATATAATAAGTTGGAGACTTTGGCTGTGACCATACTCTTTTTTTTTTTTTTTTTTTTTTTTTAAACCAGGTTTCCCCTGCATTTAAACGGAAAGCTTTCATGTAACTTTGAATAACTTATTCTTCCTTAACCTGTGGGTTTCCTTTCTATAGGGATTGCATCTTCCTAAAGCTTTCCTGCATTTGTGCAGCATGTAATGGAAAAGATGCTTCTTTGCTTAGCAACCTCATGGATATACAAATCACAGCTTCCCTTTTTAGTTCCCATGGCATCTGTGCAACATTGATAAATATTTTAATCAAAGGCCTAGCTAAGTATGGGATTGCTTTAAAATTTTATATGTACACAATGAAAATAGAGATGGGCATAGATGGAAGGTGATGCAAACAGCAGGAAGGAAATACTCATATATGGAAGAAGTCACATGATGGTGTTAACAATTTATAGCAATCAAGTTATGAAAAGCCTTGCATGAAAAATTGTAGGTCTTACCTATCACACTGTAGAACAAAAAATTTTGTGTCATCTAGATGGTGTCTTGCAGTGAAATTAATTGGTTTGGGTTTGTGGTGACTATACAAGACAAATAGAAGATTAGAAAAGCAAGTTGTCTTTGAGATTTCTGCAGCCAGGGCTCAAAATCCTTCTTTAGAGATTTCCTTTGGGATTTGGTCTGTTGGATTGTTCAGCTCTGCAGATGGACCAGGAATAGTTAGGGAAAGACTGGTGTGTGTTTGTAAATATTATATATATGCAACTTGAAGTATACTCTGAAGTATAATATAGATAATGAGGCATACGATATATCTTTGTGCATATATCAGTAAACAGGCATGACTCACCTCATTTCCTTAATCTTATATGGATGCATAACCCAACCTTAGTAGACTTCAAGCATGTTATTCTGTCAGCTTTATCTCATATAATGTGTTCAGAGGTAGATTCCAGATATACTTTTGCTATAGAAATCGGTCATTGAATTTTTTCTGGCTTTGCCCTTTCAGATGATATAGGTAACCCTGTAGCCCAGTCAAAATCTGATGGTGTTATTGCTTGTAACAGGCCACAGGCTTTTTCCTAGGCTTTGCATTGGCCTTCCTGGAGATTAGTTTTAGCTTGCAGCACCAATTATTTAATGGCCAGGTGACTATTAACTACTTTGTTTAGCTCTCTATGATTGTGTGGCTGTGATGCTTATCATTATTTCTTCAACTAGTAGATAATGAAAAGTTCTTACTGTGTGTGAAATGATCTACCTGTAATTCTAGAATAAACTGCAGCACGAAACAGTAAAGACATGAGGTGACAGCAGAGGTCTTAAAAGCACAGGTGTAGATTGATACTGGAAGATCCAGGGCTATAACCAACTCACCAGAGGCCAGCAAAGGAATGCAACCTTGGCAGGTTGCCCTCTCACTGCCACCCCTTCCCAAGCTTTTGACCTTAAGGTGGGCAAAATATCAAAGGCAGGCACAAAAGTTTGCATATATATAATCTAAACTGTATATAACTATATATATGTAATATATTATACTGCATTTTACACTATAATATGTATGTATTAAATTTTATTATCATTGTGGCTAAATTAAAAATAATGGATCAGGCTGTTAAGACTAATTGAACTGATAATAAATTCTTGGGTTTGCCTATAAGATGTGTTCCTTTTGCCCATAACAAAATTTTATGTAAATGATGGGAATGAACAGATTCTGTAACTTGGAAATAACAAATGGGCAACACACATCTACAGTGAACATGGTATAACTGGTGGCATGCACTGTGTCTGAACAGGCTTTTAATAGCAAAAGCTAAATGCCGTGATTAAGGTCACAGCTCAAAGATGCAATGCATTTGGGTGGGATCCGGGTGACTTCAGTTGAGGTCTCTATGGACACAGGTAGTCTCATGCACAATTCACTTCTGGTTCAGTTAAATAACCTCTGTTATAAATAAATTACCTGCACAAGCCTGTATAAATAAAAGATTCTAGTGTTAAATAAATCATGTGGACAAATAAAACAAAAAAATGAAATATTGGGATTTGGATGGTTTTAATTAAACCAGAGAGGGAGCATGTTTTGAAAAAGGATTTTGAAGGGAAAATAAATTATTTTTCACTGTGTTTTGCTAAGCCATTCTGTGCTATTCATTTTGGGAGGTTGTATTGCTTAAATGCCATAGTAAATGCACAGATACACAGGGATGGCATCACTGCAATCGCATATGAGTTGACATTTTCTCTAAATCCTTCTTTGATAGGCACTTAGAATTTCCAAATATGTCTTCCATTTGACTAAATTTCTCACTTTCGGTGTCTAACCAAAACTGCTTCAATTGTTAATTTTCATCATAGGAAAGTCTGAGAATATTAGCCAACATTTACTTGTATTAATGTAAAAAATTGAAAATTAAATTGCACAGTCTATCTCTTACTCATCTAGCTGACCACTTCGTTACTGAGGTTGGCGTGATGACTTCAGTAGAAACATTCAGGTAATTGTTCACCAGTGCAAGAATAACATATTATAATCAATAGAATATAGGATAATTTTCTTTGCATTTATTTGAATAAAAATTCATATATAATCTCCTTTAGCAAGGGAAATAATTACCTGATTTGTTTTGCAGAATGGCTTAAAGCTTGGTAGTCCTTAATAGACCATTACGGACTACTACACATGCATGCAAATCATACAGTAATATGTTTTTTCAATTTGAAAATACTGATAAGCTGCTTTCTAGTAGCTCAGTGATTAAAGAAATGGGATGCTTCTTGTTCAGTCTCAAACTTCAGTGTTTAAACAACCTGGTAATACAAAAGGAAATGTAGCCTTTCCTTTTTGACATTTCTGAGTTAAATAAAGATAGTGCAGGTGTGCTAGGATGGTTGTCGCTTATGATTACTGAATGTTTCCTGCGGGTTAAGGATCCATTTCTGGAATAGACTAAAGACAATGTCTGCATTAGAACTGTATTCCTTCCTCAAAAAAGAAACATGCAGTTGGCAAGTATGTTTAACATTTGTTTTAGGAGAATAGTGAATTTGAATATTGTCACGATGTAAAAGTTTGAAATGCATAGTGCTTGATTTTCTACTGTTGTTCCTTTTTAAACTGAATTGAGCTGTGGAGGTAAATGAATATACTTTAGGCTGAACTAAGCTGGTCAGAGCTGTTAGAGGGGAATGTAAGGATGAGAAGGCCCTCCAGTATCTCATTCATTGCATGACAAAAATTTCTTCAAGAGCACAGTCAGGTTAGACATTTTGCCCAGTAAAGCTACCCTTGACATTAAATCCAGTCCTTTGTAGGAGGCCACCCCAACGCCCTTCTTTTACACTCACCTGGAGTGTATGCACTCACCTGGAGTTCCATACACTCAAACACAAGTTTTGCTTTTCCAGATGAAAACGTAATGCATTAATGTGTAAGGGAGGAATAATACCCAAGCATGGCACATCTATTTGCTCCTACCACCTTTACAACTTCCCCCTTTATTATTTTATTTTCATATGAAATGATTAAAACCTATTTTTCAGATATATGGTTGAGATGTATCTACAGATTAAAACATCTAAATTGTGTCTCAGTATAGGTGTCTAGGTGTATGTCATGTGACCAAGATCCCATTATAGATACTGGAGAGCAAGTCAACACAACCTAAGTCAGCCTAGTCTCCCTGAAACAGACACATGCTGCCTGGCCATCTGAACCACTGCCTAGTCTCTGTTGCCTGCATTTGATTAAATTTTCACTGATTGCAATGGTAACTTAGACACCCAGCTGACATATAGGCATATAAGTAAACATTCCTTCATGTACCCGCATAAATCAAGGTTTCATACTATGAGACCAAATCACAACCAGTATATCTATTTTCAGATTGTGTACCATCCAGTACCATGTGTACAATTGAAGTTGCATTATTTTTAATGTTTCTGGAAGATTTTTGGAGATACAGACGTGGTGAAATGACACTTTTAGACCTTCTATGAAGTCATGGAGTCTTAGTTTCTCTTTTCAAAACAACTTTAAATATTTAAATAGCTGTTGACTACAAAATACTAAATGAAAGTGAAACTATTACTTTTGTATAATGTTATTTTCCTCAAAAGCTAAATTTTCAAAATTTTTTTTTCACAGAGAACTTTTGTGTTTCTAAGCTTCAAGCCTACATAGCTCAAAACTAAATTCTGAAATCATCTCACAACTGTGGTGGCAATTTCTATACTGAACCACGGAAGCATAAAATTGTGCTTTCACTTATAACCGTATCTTAAAAGAGACCAACCCAGGTCTTGCAGTTTCTTTGTTGTGTCTTCTCTCCTGAACTGCAAATATCAAATGTTGCATACTCAAAATATGTGGCATGCTTAGGGAGTATCGCCCCAGAGAATATGTAATGTGAGCTTTACAGAAGTTTAGGGTGTAGTGGCAAAGTTAAATCCACATGGGTCTCTAAGGTATTTTCACTTTCATGTGAGATTTAAACAGGAGTAAGTCCATCTGAATGTTTGCTTGTTGACTTGGGATTTTGTTTTAATTTTGTAAGCAATGGGAAAGTATGCATGCAGCCAATAACTTCTAAATGTAAATGCAATTGAGAGGTTTAAAAGCATGACTTGGACTTTCTAATATAAGCCAGTGTGAGGCTGCCCGCATGTAAAAGTACTCTGCTTACTTCAGGTACAGGAGTAAGTCCTTACCTAGTTGGCATCACAAGCTGTTCATATGGGCTGAAATGCAGGAAAAGATGATCTTTTAGTAGTGATCGTATCAAATCCACTTGTCTTAGGATATAGATGACTCACTCTTCAATATTTCTATTCTCCAGAAGGTATTAGGAGTCTACACTTTGGCTGAGAAGCCATTTATCAAAACTAGAAACAAGCAGATCTCTAAAGCTTTTCAGTTGCGTGGCCTGTGAAAAATCCAGTTGTGTTTCTATAGCAACTGCAGTGGGCTAGTAATGACATCACCACTGAACAACCAGCTAAAATTCATATCACCTTATTGCAAGTACTGGATACAAATAAACATTGAATCATCTAATTGCTAGTGCTATATGAATAATATTCCCACCTTTTAGAACAATTTACTACAAAGAAGAAAAAGACTCATAGCTGACTGGTCAAAATAGTAACTACATGCAATAATTTGAAAGAAGGAGAAATGTCTTTGTTGCCAAACTCCACTCTTTTCAAGCACATACAATCTAAATAATTACTGAAAATATTTTTGATGTTTGTAGTCAACTTGAAAAACTTTCTATGGTGTGAGATGTACATTCTGGGAGATATTTGTACTTCTTTTGCTGAAAATAATTACTCAAACTGAGTCATTGGCACACCAGTGCCTGGCTGCCTCTGTAGAGTGGAGATCTCTGAATTATGTGCAAAACCAATCCTAGATACAACAATTGCTGATTGGAATTCTCCTTTGCTGGCTACCCTTGAAAGAAAGGACTTGATTTATTTCCAAATTTTGGAAGGAGCTGCTTTCTTATGGGAGGTGGAACTATCATTTTCCTTTAATTAGTCTCCATAAATCAGTTGACAAGTGCAAAGAATTGGTCAAAATTTAGAAAAATGTTTATCATGTTTTATTAATTTATTATCAAGATGTTTGAATGTTTTTCTGCTGATTTTGTATAGAAAAGCTGTATAAACCTTCTGGTAGAAATATTTCCTTCTAGCTAGCTCATATACAAAGATCAGTTGGAAAAATAGGCTGCAGTATAGAGGAATCGGTAGAGGAACTGGATCTAACATAATTAAATCAACCTACTAGTAAGGCTATGTTGTAGAGTTTTGGTTGAGCAGAGAAAAGGAAAAGTTAAGCAGCAGCTGGATCAGGACTTGAGCTCTTTGAGCAGATGTGAACTGAATCCTTAGAAATGTTGTGTAAGCAGTAAAATAAAAGGGAGAGTTGAAAATGAATGTAGATTGGTCACTGGGGCAGCAAAGAAGTGTTGAAGTACTAGACACCTTGTGTCTTCAAAATCTTAATGGTAAGCTTGCTTTAGTCTTTCAAAGTCACAAGAACTGCTGCTTACAACATGTCCCTGACTGAACCTCTGAAAGGAACGCCGTCGGTGTTTCATCCATTACAGTATATCTCATGTCTTCTACCTCCTCTCACGTAGCTTTTATTTGAAACCGTGTCTTTTCCCTAGATGAAATTCATTACACCTGCTCTTACCTTAATCTGAAAATAGGTAAGAGTCTTATTATTTCTCGTACTGACATTTTAATTTAGTCCTCCAAATTGCTTCAGCAAGTTAGACACACATTTCTCTAGCCAAGCATCAGAGGCAGGTGTTAGGAGAAGACCATCATATCTTAAATACTAGATAGCCAAAGCATAAAATGTCTGTATTGGTTTTACAGTTTCAGCTAAAGCTATTGTCTGTCTTTTAGCAGGTGCTTTATCATTTGTCTCTATGGGATATCAGGGGAGGTACTGATATATGTTTTCCCTCATTGCTGATATCTATGCTCCGGATGAGACTTTGTCTGTCTTTGAGTGGCATGTTCACGGAATCACGAAATTGTCAGAGTTGGAAGGGACCTCTAGAGATCATCTAGTCCAACTCTCCTGCTAAAGTAGGATTTCCTAGAGCACTTTTTGCCAGTTCCTTTCCACTGCTTTATATCAACACATTTTTCAACTACAATTTTTTTAGTGTATTTTATGTTTGTATATTTTGTTTGTTCTTGAGCCTTTCCAGATGACTCTAGCTATCTTTTAGTCTAGCTGTTCATATGTAATTACTTATTCATTTCTCAAAATGAATCCAGTATATGTTTGTTGGTTTCCCTCCATCCCTCCAATTCTCCCCATTGTTCTCTAGTTCTTTGGTCTTTTACTGAAGACAGGTCAGAAAAGCATCAGGTGCTGCATCATTTATTTATTCTCCTTTGCCATTTAAATAATGGTCTTAATCTTCATCCAAATGGACCTGTACAATCTCTTTTTTTTTTCCTTTTTAAATTTTTTTTTTTTTTAATTTTATCCCTTTGTACCTGCACTGCTCTTTATATTTCCATGTTTGACACGTCACTTATCTGCAACTTCTGCTCAATTTTTCTTGTTGCGGAAGAGTTGTGGGGTTTTTACCATTTTCCACAGCACCAGAAGGTTGTGTCATTCTGCGTTTAACACTGTCTCAGTAAATGGCACTTTTCCCACTCTGCACTTTTCACTCTCTCTTATACATTACATTATCTTACGAAGATACCTATCTGTTCCCTGAGTTGATTGAGGCTCATTCATTGAGAGCAGCAGCTCTCATTCCATCCTTTGTGTTGTGATAGTGCGCTATCATCAATTCATGAAGGCTTGGACCCGAATTTGTCTCTCTGCAATCTCAAACAATTCTTCATTATTGGCTGGAAAAATCTTTAAACTGTCATTTGCTGAGTGACTTCATCCCCCTTCCCAAGTAAAGAATGCTATCAGTTGTCTGTGCCTCCATCTTCCTTAAGTGCATCAGCTACCACCTTTGGATCAACCAGTTACTAGCTGGTAGGCTTTATGCGTATTCTTCCAGTTCCTTTTATATTCACCCAAAATATTGGACATGTCTTCCTCTCACTGCTTCCTGAATTTTACATACCATTCTCAGCCTAGCCAGAAATAGGAATTGGCTGTTGCTGTGAGTTTTGCAGATCATTCCTGTGTATCTTACAGGTTTGAAATTCAGCCATGCAACATCTTGACTATAAATAGTAAAAACAAAAAAAAAAATAAATCGAGATTTTGATTAGTAGTTATTTTTAAGTTTCACTCATATCATAGTGGCCGTATGCATAGGTGCATTTGTTTACAAGATATAATAACACAGAGTGAGAAATATCTCCTTCGTCCCTGGAATACGTTTTTCAGCATATTCTCAAACCTGTCTTCATTAGAAACTCGAGATGGGATAAAACTGATCAGATGTCACCTGTCGTAATAGTTGAAATGAATGATAGTTTCCCTTTCTCTACAATATACAAACAAAACAAAAATCCCTAATTTTGAACAGACTGTTATACTACCTTTAAAAATTATTCAGTAAATATTCCAACTTGTCAGTGCAGAAGCTTTAGTGAGCGTATTATGTTCCTGTGTGTCAATAACATTTATTCTAATCTAACATAATTTGATAGTTTCATGAGCCTCGACAAAGTGTCAGTCAGTGCCTGTTCTGTATTCTCATGTAAATGCTCCTGTCAGCAGGAGAAATCCTTGAAAGGAGAAGCAGAAACAGGATGCTCTTGAATGGCTTATCTTGAAAAGGCAACAGGTACCGTTAAGAAAAGTATGGTTCCTTTGCTGTATCACCTAATAGCATTTTCAGCAATTAGCTTTACAATAGAGATCTCAAAGAAGAGAAATTCTGTTTCTCTGAGCACTTCAGCAGCCCCTTCTTCCAGGGAGGAGGAGAAAATGAGCAGCAACTGTTTTCTGTGAAAGATGCTTCAAGTTGATCAAAGGCCCTTGCTTTGCCAAGTATGTTTTCATTCCTTTCCTTTTTTCTTCTCCTCCGCAGTACAGAATTTGAATGACCAGTATCAGTGCTCTGAATCTGGCCCTTGCATGTGGGCTATAAAGGACTCGACACTAAAAAGATGCATATTTGCTCTAATTCCAGCTCTGGGAAAGAGCTCTAACTTGTTCAAGCTGATTCTGGCAATTATTGCAGTCTGAAATAGAAATTGCTTTCTGAAAAAGTAACCACTGCACATATTATGCTTTTCCTAACATTATTGACAGTTTTATGGGGAAAAAGCATGTCTGGGGACTCAGGTGCCCGATACCTGATTGACTGACACTAGGACCACACTGATGAAACATTTCTGGCTTTACTCAAGTCAGTTGCACAGAAGGAAAAGCAGCTCATTACTTCTCAGCACAGTCCCTCGTGAACCTCCCTTGCATATTGCTTTAGATTAAGACAAAATTTAATTGAAATGTCCTTGCAACTTTACCACTGCTGTGTTTAGAGGCCTGGCAGCTGGCCAGCTGCTCAGTTGCCCATCTGATGTGTATGCGCCACTACATTTTCCTAATGTCTGGTACAATCATTAAGTTCTTACAAAACACCCCAACAAATTAAAAGTTGGCTGTGATGATTCTGCACTATTAACAGTGGCTATAAAAAGCTTTTCTAGTGATACTACTGCTGGCTCTCACTGCCGGGGCAATGATAAACTTGTATAGGATCACAGCTATATAACTCCATGCATCTACCTTTGCTGTTACGCTTTGTCTTGCAGTCACATAAAACATTTTTCTGTAGAGAGAGTTACAGAAAATAATTTCTGAATTACAAGCCTAAAAAAGAAAAATCCCACTCTTCTGGAATAAAATCACATGTTTTACAGGAGTTCGTCTTTCGTAGTGCTATTGGTCATTCTTTACTTTTTTCATACAAAATGTGAAGACAAATCTCTAGGGCTGTTTTTAAAAGAACTTTTTTTTAATGTTTATCAAACAATGTGTTTTTTCTTTTACTGTTGGAACCAGATCAGGAAGGACATTTCACACAACCCTTTTTCTGAAGTGGGTGCAGGAGCAAATTTTATCCTAAAATGTGATCTTAAAATGTTACTTGAGAATATAATATAGGAATCAGACTCTGTTGCGGTGACCATCAAAGAAACTGCAAAATGTTTAAGGCATTATAGTTAGAATTGCATTCTTAAACAGGAAAAATTAATTCATACATATTAAAAAAAAAAAAAAATAAATGCAAAGTGACCTGCGCTGCAGTGGTTCAGCTTTGGACTTGAAAGAAATATAGGTCCATCACTCGAATACAGATTTTCTCTGGTGCAACACTATTGGTATGCTTGATGATGCAAAGTGCTCAGGCCTAATTGATGAGTCTTGGCTTCTGTATTGACTTATACCTATGCCTTTTTTTTTGCTAGATAGCAGATATTAAAATTCACTGTGCACAAGGCTTTCCAGGTACATTAAATGAAATCCGCCAACCTTAGTCATACAGTGGTTTCAAGTGACTTTTAATCTTTCAGAAGACTAGCTGAGCTAGTCATTGTGTTTTGACTTGGAAACTTTCACCATCTGCAGGGTATTCTTGACAGAAACCTGATTACTATTAACCTCTAATCATCAGTCAGTATTAGAAGAATATTAAGTTGCTGCATATTCCATCCTCTTGCTGGTATATTTAAGAGCAATAGCATGCAATTTTAAAGCTTTCTAATATATTTACTCAAACATACAAATTAATTTTTATCAGCAATTCTCCACCTCTCTATTTGTTCTGCAGAGAAATTCAAATAGTTGACTCTTGTTTGCTCAGAGGAGACATATGTATATATATATGTATATGAGTTGAAGACTATATATATATATATATCCCTGAGTTGAAGACCAGTTGAGGACATATGCGTACCTTAAGTGCTTTCTTTTGAAATGTCAGCTTCTATAGTCTGAATTGGACCTCTGCCCTGCATAGATTGTCCTCCAAAAGAAGCACATTCTGTCATGCCAAGTTGCAACCCAAACTGTATGTATCAAAAAAAAATATCTTCAAATACATCATTTGAATCACTTTAGGGTCCCTTCAGCGAGCCTGTTTTCTGCAAGCTGTCTTTTTGCACAGTGAACTAATAGCTGATATTATTGCTGCTATGATGCAATATAATGCTTATTGTCTGAGCAAAGCCAAACCATGCAGAATTCACCTAAGGCAGTTTTAAGATGTCGCCTACTTGCTAAGGAGGAAAAGGGAGGCAGATGGAAGTGGTGGAACCTACAAACGTGACATCTTTTTCTTGAGCACTCATTGCTAGTGTGTTTTTCTGGGCTTCAGCTTCACGTGATGTTTTGTTGGGCGTAACCCAAGCACAAGAAATAGGACAAAGATTCAGGTTTCACAAACTCTCTAGCAGCAATGCAGGAATGATGAAAGTATGATGCAATAGCAGAGTCTTTTCAAACCCAATAGGGTGCCGCAATGTTTTATGCACCAAGAAAGTTCACTCTCCACAAACCAAGCAGTGGTTGGGGTTCCTACCAAATGGTCGCTAAGGTGCTGTTACAACAGTAATACTCGCAACACTGACACCAGTGACTCATAATTCATTTTCAGCTGTCCAAATAGTGATGGTGTTATGCCTGATGCAAACCATAAATGCTCAAGGTGTATCACTGTCACTCTTCTCTAGAGCTCAGCAAATTATTAGCAGTGAATAATGCACAGAGGAGAGTGGTTTCAGTCAACCCACAATTAACTTGGTTTTGATTTAAGTTTGGGGATCTAAATTAGGTTGAGAATTTCAGGCTGAATAAAGTGTTTGGGGAGTTAAGATACCATTCCTAAAGCTAGCCACTTATAAAACCGGTTATAATCCAGTCATTAGATGATTGGTCATCTGTGGTTAACCAGACTGCTCTACACATGTTAGAGGAAGGATGTGAACTGAAGTCTCCACTGTTCTTGTGCTGGGGTACTTTGCTCCTGTTGGTGATGAAATTTGTCAGTGTAAAAGCCTGGATGCTGTGTCCTACAGGCAATGGAATGGCTCAGCCTCTCCTACTCAGACTGTTTCACTTCGTAGAAACACCTAAAAAAAAATAATAATTAGAAGGAAGTCTGATGTCCAGCCATGATTACCAGGCTTTACAGAAAATCTTGTTTACTCAGGGAGCATTTACTTTTAATGTTCAGCTGAACATTATAAACAAGGCAAGTTAAAAAAAGGAAAAAACAACTAGTACGGTAATGAAATTTCTTTCTGTATATGACAGCATCCTAAACACCACTTGAGATTCCTGCTCTGAATTGAGAGAGGTGATGTTCTGACTATTAGTATTCGGATGCCACGTAAGTGTTCTAATCATATACAGGCATCTTTGTAATATTACCTAGGTCTTCTTCTGCATCTAACATTTTGCTTTTATTAAGAAGATCCAGAATCAAGTAGTGTTTTACTCAAAAAAATAATCTCAAGTTTTATGATATTCCTGAAAAGATTTCTTTTTTTTGCTTTAAAATTTTTCTTGCTGATGTTAAGTACAATTAGGACACATCCTTGTCAGCCGCTGCTTGCTAAGTAAGAAGCTATGTGACCTCCAACGAATTAATATTTATAGAAAGGCCACAGATGATAAAAAATGAATCAAGATGAAAGATCATTTTTAATAGAAATATTCTAAAGTATGCTTACATTTGAGTATCTTTCCTGTATTTCTAGAATATCACCTATGCAAAATTCCATGTACAATCTTTTGGTTATTTTAATGAGAAGCTGGAAAACAGAGTTATCCATCTATTACACTTTAAATCAAGCCAGGAACTGCTTCTGCCATTGTCAGACTGTGGCTTGAGGCCATAAATGGATACTGGGATTTTATATACAACTGGTAACTGCTGCTCCTTTAAATGCATTACTTGCATACTGTTTGTGTCTGCTGTGGCAGGGTTAGGGCCATCTCCACAGCAATGCTTGGAGGAGGAAAAATGCTTTATACTCTGCTTACACTTGGGATATTTTTATTGTGTAGAAACAGAAGTGTAAATAAGGAGTGGATACAAAGAACGTGTGAAAAGGTGTGAAAGCTTTCCAGATGGGAGGATGGCCTCATTGGGGAGCCCAGTGATCCTGTCTTTTGTAATGCTGCTGTAGAGATCACCTGTGCTGGTGGATTTGGGGGCTGGGGGGGCACTTGGGATCAGGATGACTGAATTCTGCTCTGCAGCCGCGCTGTGAGCTCTGTGGGCTGGGCGTTTGAGTGGTGCTGAGCACACCACCCTCTCACACTCTCTTCTAAGACAGGGACTAAACAGTTGGATAGGGGTACATAGGGTGGGAAGTTACAGCTCTATCCTGCAGCAGCTGCTGGCAAGCACTCTTAAAAAAGAAAATTTTGGGCTCGTTTGACCTAGGTCTCTAAGAGTTTTTTTTTTTTTTTTTTTTCCTCCCTGCGAGATACATTGTCTTGCATGTAATTTATTTTTCTTGAGTTGGTATGCGAAGTCGGTTCCACTTGGCTGCACTTCTTGTAGAAAACAACTTCTTTGCTGGAGGTTCTCTGTTGGAAATCATATGGTGGTAACAAGGAAGACCTTACACATCACCGCTGTGTGTGTATAATGCAGCCATTTACAGTATTAGCTGGTGAAGCAATTACCTTTTTCTTTTTTGTTTTCCTTAGTCCCAATTTTTTCTTCTTTTATGTTTTTGTTTTAAAAGGAAAGAAATAACAGCTTGTCTCTCTGAGAGCAAATAGCACTCTTTAAAAACAGTTGCCAAGCAACCTGCGTTTACAGTTTTGGTGGGCTGTTGCATGTGCGCTAAGCTCTGAACAGCAGTGAACCCTCCCCTTCCATCCCCCAAAATAAAATAAAGTTGAAATAACAGGGATACAAAAGATGAGCTGCTCTAGAGCTGAACACATTTTTGGTACCACAGAGTGTCTCTTTTACAGCGATATTTGGAGTGGAACAGCCTTGTAATATTGTGGAACAACACGTTCAGGTCAATGAAGAAGGATTATTTTTTCATCCTAAATTCACTTGTTTACCACAAGTTTGAGAGTGGAAGCAGCAACACTGTTATGTTTTTCCAGTCAAACACACAGAAGATAAAAATTGCATACAAATCCCCAAGAAAGGCTGTGAATCATGACTCCTCCTGGGAGGTGTAAGTGCTTGTAGACTCCAAGTAGCTCTCAGTGTTTGAGCTTGTATCTGTTGGTCACACATTTTTTCCCAACAGCCAAATTGAGCACCTTGCATGCTCTAGGGTGCTACAAGGGACCTGGCCAGGAGCCATCTGTGGTAGGGAACTGCTTCTCCCACTGTTCCGCATGTTTTTTGGCACGCAGAGTTTTTTAGTGGAGCTCTAGATGGAAATACGAATACATGAGAAGTGAATAATGTGAGAAAAGTGTCCAATTATGACATTGCCAAGAAACCCATGTACTCCAACACAGAAATTTTCAAGGTAGATGTGTATGTGCACAAAAAATTCCTGTATCTGGTCTTGTAATTGTGGAGATTCAACTCTGTGCATTGCAGAGACATCAGAATATGAGCAACAAATGTTAGTATGTGTGGTTTTGCTTTTCCAAAGGGCAGAGCAGAAGAACTAAGGATAGCTGTTAAGATCCATCTTAGGCCTTTTCCCCACTACAGAGCTGGACACAAGCAGGATATTCACCTGAGCCCTGCAGCTTGAAGGCACTCTGGCATCTTGGAGTTCAAGTGGGGCTTTAAGTGTCCTAGATTTATGCTGTGATCTACCATTTCTCTGTTATTCCATGCAGAGTAAAATAAGCCTGTTCAGAGCCCATAGAGTTTCCTTTGAACCCTCTGTGTGAATAGTGACATTTTGTGCAGCTATTTCATATGCCTTTGGACTTTGTCATTGAGTGTAATTTTCTTTGTTTGTTTTCTCTTTTTAAACTGCTGTATAGTATTTCTGTGTACGACTAAAACTGTCTCTTGCATTCTGGAAGTACATTTCAGTTGGGAGGGAGCTCAGTTCCTGACAAGTTCTTAGCCATTCTGGTTTGACTTAGCAGTGAGGTGTTCAAAGATGATGGGTTTCAAGGCCTTGAGTTCTCAGACTACCAGAAAAACGACAATGAAATATAAAGATTGTAGAGGACTAAAAAGTTCTTGTTTGCTTTGGCTTCTGAGTGCTCTTTATCAGCGTCAACACTATTCTTTGTTGAACGTAGCCTTTTTTAATTTTATTTTATTATCAGTCACCTCTGTTCTCTTTTCCACAAGAGGAAAGCACCCAGAACTGCACAGATTTTAGTTCTTCGTTGGATTGCTTTTGCCACGCGGCTTGGCATTGAAGCTGAGGGGCTTGCAGCCTCCGTTTGGCATATTTTAAGACCAACTATACCTTAGGCCAGAGGGACCAGATGGACATAGCTTATTGCCCTTCTTTCTTTTCATACAGGTTTTTGTCTTTAAAATACAAGAAGCAAAAGCACGTTGCTGGCTTGGTGCCTCCTTGTGTTTCTGTCAAGAGGCCTGAAGATTGTTGTTTTTGCAATCACTTCAAGGTGAACTGTGTTTTGCCCAAAGCCCTCAAGCCTGTCATTGATGGCTTCTCCAAATGACTTCTCCTACACATGACAAATTACAATGGGGATGGATCCAGGTGTGAGCCTGATATATTTGCACTCACATGGAAATCTGTCAGCAAAGCTCCCTTGGAGCACCCAGAAGGCACTGTGCTAGCATGCCTCCTGGTGTCAGCACTGCAAAAGCAATTTAAGAGACTGTGTCCCCCACATTCTTCGTAGTATCTGTAGGTTTAGGCTGCTTTCTCCTCAGTGGAAAAAGGAGGACGTGAAATAGTAACCAAAGACTGAATTTGTTTTTGTCCAAGAACTTTTCAGAAAAAAGTAGTGGAATATTCATAGTTAATTCAGAGTTAGCACAGAATCACAGGGTGCATGAGGTTGGAGGGGATCTCTGAAGGTCATCTGATCCAACCCGTGTACTCAAGTAGCGCCACCGAAGGCTGGTTGCCCGGGACTGCATCCAGACGGCTTTTGAGTATCTCAATGATGGAGAGTCCAGAACCTCCCTGGACAACCTGTGCCAGTTCTTGGTCAACCTTATATAGCACAACTACATAGTACAGTGATTAAGAGGACAACTCAAGTGATCAGTTTGTTAAAAACTGTTGAATAACACCTTTAATAACTATACAGTATTGCTAATGCAAAGGTTTGGAAGTACAGACGACGTCTCAGAATTTCTTCTATCGATAATTTAATTTCTTCCTATGTGTTATAAAAACACATTAAAAATAAAGATCTTCTGGGAAGTTAAGTCACATAGTTAAGACAAGTAAATTAGTATTAGTTTTTTAAAAACAAATTTCTTCTGTGTCTATAGCACTAAGTGTTCTGTGATTATAAGTTCACAGGAAGGTCAAAATAAATTAAGTAGTGTTTTGGGGATTTTTTTAAAAGACTTTCAGTGTTTCCAGTTCTATGTTAAAAATAATCTGTACATATGGAGCTTTGTCTGTCGTTTTGAGGGTTAAATCAAATGTTATTTTCTGATTTTCCAGCCACTGAGATTGATTTTATCCCAGTTAGGCTTTCTACAATTCCAGTAAGGCTGCCATAATTACTGGAGTATTCCTGTCGCCCTCAGTGGTGCTTGTAACTGCTTTGGAGAACTGAGCCTGAACATTGAACTGCTGCATTTTTGCTATTAAGGTCATTAAGGTAAACTAAGGTTTTCCCCTCTGCTGTGAGTATAATATTGGCTAGGAAATCTCATCTCTTAATGACTTTTCAGCTGTACCTGCAGACTGCAAAACTGATAATTAACTCCGTTCAAGCTTTCAGGGGTAAGAGGGTAATCATAGGAACTGTGTCCTTTGCAAAGTCTGCAGACTGTTCCTTGTTTTGCAAACATAGAAGCGCACTGTTCCAATGTATAAATGCAATCTACTAACCTTAAGAAATTTTTTTTTGTCAACATTACAACAATATTTTGTACACATTTCACGCAAAGTTACCCCTCTGTTCTGTGGAAGAGGAAACAGCAATTGTAGATACCCACACAGCAACGTAAGATGAGATGCTGGTGGGGTTTCCTTCTGGCTGCTGGTAAGTGCTTATTGTACAGACCCCTTGTGTCTCACTCAGATGTGACTGTCATGACAGTTTGTTCCACCACAAGCAAGAGACTCGAGAAGACGAGAACATTCAGTCTGCTTTAACTAGTTATGGACCTCAGCTGTTTTCAAATGTTTTTTTTCCCGCCTATTTCAATTGTTCCAAATATTATGTTAGGGTACTGTAGCAGTATCAGGCAACCTGTGTTTCTGTGTATTATTTACTACTGCAACTACTTCTGCGATTGACATACCATCAAAATACAGTCGAAATGCTAGCAATTCAAAATGAAGTGCTATAGAACTAAAAAGAGACATTGAAGTGCTGACATGGATTTTAGGAGTCTGGCAACTGTTTCACTGGAAAGATTTTAGCACAAAAAGAGATGAAACTGGCCTTTGTGCTGTGACTGATGCAACTGATTTTTGTAGAGGCTTCAGCTATCTGATTACATAAAGGAGTATACCAGCTTTTGACATTTATTCTGAGCAAAGGACAGTTGTTTTACTTTGCACAGCAGTTTTATTCAATTTGTAACAGAATCATATTAAACTCAAAGGCTCCTTCATTCTTAGTGTTTTGTGGATTACTTGTTTTGAAAAGTTCTTGTATTTTTTGATCTGTCTTTCCAAAGGACTTTGTATTTTGCAAATAGAGGCAGCATCCTTATCCTCTGGCTGCAAACCAATTGCATTAAAATACATATACACCACGAAATAATTTTTGTGGTATTTTATGTATCTTCCACTTCCCTTACCAATGGAAATAAGTATGTCTTTCGACCTCTAGATTTGGAGGCACATATCTTATTTTAAAGGCATTCTGTGGGTAACTTTTTTCTAGCAAGCTTTTCAAAAGTGTTCATATGAAAAAGTAAAATGGGAGATTTCACCTTTTTTAAATCCAGTATTTAGCTAATAATAGGAAATGTTTTCAAAGTATCAGTCCTAACCGTACTCTGTTTCCAGCCCCAGGTATTCTGGTCCTCTCAGAACAGTTATTCTAGGTTGAAACCAGAGTAAGTCGGTATTGAATCAGCATAAAAAGTCCTGGTTTAAATTTATTAATTCTTAAAAATTATTTCCATGTACATTTGTCTGAATGGATTTTGAGAAATGGTGTTTCTTTTAAAGTGGACAGTGAAAATAGATGCGTCACCTTTTCATTTGTCTGCAGAGAATTTGTCCAGCACAGCAGTGCAACAGCAAACTTCATCATACTGATCCCGTGAAAAACATCACAGAAATGCTGCATTAGACTTACATTTCCAACAAACTTTTTGGAAGGTGAAAGTATAAATGTACTAGGTCAAATACAATCTGACTTTTTTTTTTACATCACATCCAACAATTTAATAGTAGTATAAGTCACAATAAATATACCATATTCCTAGCTACAGAAGAGAAATGAGATGTGCTGGCATACACAGCCAATGTCCCAACTGAAATATCAGTCACTAAAGCATTTAAGTCATATTGATTCTGGAGGAGCTTGAGTACATGCCTAAAGTTGAGTGCTCTGATGAGTAAGTATGGATCTAAGTGTGCTCTTAAATATTCTGCTGAGCACAGACCTGAACTTGTAATGTAATAGTGATCTATTGAATAGGTCTGTAGAGAAACCACTGAAATCAGCGAGTCTCTGCAGGGCCATAAAAGTCTCCATGTGGAGATTTTTTGCAGGACTAGACCAATATGAGAAGCAACAAGTAGTCATCTTCAAAACTGCTCAATTAAATGCAAAGATGTTTTAGTATTCATTTCCTGTTGTAATAAATGACTGTGCTTGGAGTGAATTGTGCAATGGAATTCCTTAGAAATATACACATGTGCTGATATTTTCCATGTCTTAAATTTGTTGTTGTAGGGTGGGATACCAGTCCATTACCAGCTGTGGCACACCATGATTCAGCAGAGGTGTGTTTTTGGTTTTAGTATTCTGTTTTTATTTTTGTATTCAACAGTTGTTAAAAGAGGGAACGTGCGATCTAAATACGTGTACTTTTAAAACTTATGATTTTTTTACTTTCCAACTTTCCCTGGTGTTGATTTCTTTTACTTCATTTCATGCACTTTGCCAGCAGCTCTGTAATCTGAATGTCACTTTCTATTCGTTAGCCCTAGGTTGCTTCTGGTTTATTAGGCTGATCCTGACCTCTGTAAAATCAATACAAAAACTCATGTGCACTTTGAATCTGGTCCCATATCTTCATACTCTTTAGCATTTACTCCTGATTAGATGCTACTTTCCAGTTAAGATTTCCTCAAATATGGGTTGCTTTAAAAATTTTAAAAATTAATGACTTGTATAAATTAGGAAAGAATATCCGTTCTCTCTGTGAGAAAAGTCTAGAAAATGGCTATTTAAGCCACATATTTCATAGATTCCAGCATTTCTATGATTAATGTGTTAAAACAGCTAATAAAAAGACTAATTTCTTTGTGGGGCAGCAGAGTGGACATAATTATTTTCCTTATATTGCAGAACTTCACCCAGATGCTTTTTTTTTTTTTTTTTGATATATAGCACTTTCGAAACTTGCGCAAGGTGTATTTTGTAGGTGCTCTAGAGCTTCATTATTGCTCACTATTGTATATTCCTCATGCATTATAGTGTTTGCCAGCATATAGGAAGAGAATATTCCAAGGGAGAAGCAATCTCTTTACAACTGTAGAATCACAGAATTGCCTAGGTTGGAAGGGACCTTTCAGATCATCTAGTCCAACCACCAACCATGCATCTAACACTGAAAAAAACCATCACTAAACCATATCTCTGAGATGGTAGGACCATCTGTTTTCAACATGTCCAAACTGAACCAGAAGCAGATGCTACAGGTTTCTCTCTCTCATGCACAAAAAGCCATTTCCAGTTTTTCATGTAACAAAAGTTCGCAAGGGTAAGTCCTCCTTGGAAATCACTCTGTAATCGTTCCTGGGACTTCAATTTCAATTTATTCTTTCCCCAGATAAAGAAAGAAATAACTAGCAATAAATATCTATCTGTACTGGTATTATCTAGAAATCATTTTCATCAGCTAGAGAATTCTGTACACTTATCCCATTTGATAAATTGATTCTGGCTCACAAAGACCACTGCAGAGACTATAACAGCGCTACACGTTTTAGTTATTTGATTGCTGAGCGGCGAAGGCAGTTCACAGAGGAAAGGGTTCATATACCAGGGATCATCCTGAAAGCTAATTCTGTGGAATGGCTATTGCACTGGATGATCTCTGATTTTACCCATTGTAATTTAGTGTTGAGAGATCTCATGCTGTCTCAATAACCTTGAAATTCAGATCCTTTGCCAGATACCAGTACTGCCCGATCAATTAATTCTCACCCCAACATTTCCAAAGTAGTGCCCAAGGTATTAGCTCTTTGTCTCCTGCTGATTTCAATGGAAGTACAATAGCTTAATTTCTCTTTACTTTCCATGTGTTATTTTGAAAATCTACCCCTCCAGACTGAATGATAAACATAGGAGGAACTCTATTTGCTAGACAATAGTCTATTCAAATTACTGGATTTTGTTACTCTTGTTATCAAGAGTGGATTTGTGGTCATTACCATAAGAAAAAAAATCCTAAACTCTGTTCTGAGTGGTATGTAAGCATTTCAGCCTGATAATCATATCCTTCCCTGACTCTTATCTGCTTTGAATGTTCCTTAAAATTAAACAAAAATATACATATTGTCACTATAGGTGTTATATGGACTGTCAGATAGCATCAGTATTTTTGCTTAGGAAAAAGTTAGAGAAATTCTGAAGTGGATTATCGTGCCTGGAAGCTGACATGGTCACCATTTAGCATGCAGAAGCATTAATTGATAATGAACAGAAAAAAAGCAATAAATTTTCTGGATTTTCAATGATATCACTTACACATAGTCATCATTTAGCATGCCAAAAGGGCTTGATTTTTTTTTTTTTAACTTTGGTTGATAGCAGACAGAAAAAAAATAATAAATTCTGTGTTGTTTTAATGATTTCACTTACACATATCACCTGAGAATCAGGTTTTTTATCATAGCTATAAGCAGTATGTCAAAGGTGTTTATTTATCAACTGTAATTTCCTGTTGAATCCCTTCCTTAAATATCCCTGTATTGATGAAAGCAGCTGGAATTTGATTTTCTTCTCACAATATTACTGTGAGTCAAGACCAGCAGCTTTAAATTTGTGCTGAGGAGGTGGAAGTACATAGCAACAAAGTCATGCAAACAGCCTGTAGCAGTCAATACAGACAAATGGAATAATATTTCTGGACATTGCTACTTATTAATTATTTGGTATGAGTTTGCAAAATTATCATGCAAAATGCCCAAGCATAATATCCATTTTGCAGTCATTTACTAAAGCCAATATTTTACTCATTCATTTAAAAATATTACTCATTAAGGGCACACAAAGCAGCAGAAAATGGTGGTAAAACATCAGCAGATTCTGTATAGAAAAAACTGAAAGCAAATTTCCTAATCTCATGGACTGTTCCAATGCATGGATCCTATTAAAAAGAAGAATCTGCTCATTACCATCCGTGGTAGTCATATTTGATCTGAATGAGATGGGACCCTGTTGCATTATCAACTGCAAGTTGATAAAAAACCCTACATAAAGGATTGAAATGGTGTCTCTTTTTTTTTTTTCTCCCTTATTGCGCTTCAAAGAAAATGTGTGTTTAATTTTTTAATGAGAATCAAAATTCAACAATGAAAAGGAAGTCAAAAAGAAAACAGATAAAACTCAACACTGTTCTTTTCCTAATTGCTATACCCTAAGCAATATTTTCTTTCCTCTTTATTTCTCACATGGATAATTAAAACAAACATTTTCCTAAAATGAGTGGATTTTCAGGGGGAAAAAAATACTATGCTTCCTTGAGAATTTTGATGTCTCACTAAGAATGTGAAGCTAAAGACCTGCATTTCACTTTTGCATAGCACCGTTTTCCTATTTCATTTCACTTCTATTTTCCTGGCTTACTCTTTCTTCTCATCCATGGCAGTCAGCACTGAACTTTTCTTCCACACTGTAGTGTTGGGAGTTTTGAAGGCGTCTCATGGTATAAGCAAAGAAATAAAAAAAGATTATTAGAGCTGAGAGTAGTAGATGCCCTTAGACAACGAGGAGCAATAAACATTCACTTCATAATGGTAGATAAGGGATTTTATTCCAATGACATGAAGCACAGAGGACACTACTAGGCACCAAGAAAACCTGCATTTAGGTAGGACTTGTCTTCATACAGGGAATATATGACTGTAGGCAGGCAGTGTATTCAAGGCTGGAGAGAATCCTTAGGAGGTAACATATGACAACATAGAATCGTATGGGGTTGGAAGAGACCTCTGGAGATCATGTTACATAAGACCAAATTAATGCACTTCTACATATGAATACTTAGTTAATAATGGCAGCATGGAGCAATCTGTCTGCCCAGTGAAAAATAAGAACGGAGCAAAACCATATGCAGCACTTGCTCCTTGCTGGCCAGTGGGCAGATGCTATCAATCAGCATAGGGATTAACTATCACCTCCACCTTCCCCCAAGCATATCAGTACCTGTCAGAACCTCTGGAGGCGTTTCATTCATGCAAAAACTTGAGCAAAGAAAAGAGATTATTATTTTATCCTGATAGACATTTTCATAGTACATGGGCTTTCCATTTTAATTTTCTGAACTGTCAAAACTCGTGTTGTTCTCCGAATGATTATATTTACAGATCAAATGGATTCCCCATGGAATATGGGACAAAATCTACATATTCAATGTCATATGCTCATTTATGCTGGCCTGCATATACTTGGCCTGATTTCTTGTTATGAGGATCCTCAGTTATCAGTGTAAAAATAATGGAAGCACGAAAAGGATCTGGAATGTAACTGTGCAGGAATAGAAAGATGCATGAATCATCAAAGCTGTGTTCAAATCCTTAATTTATTTCTTGCCTGATATGGTTTCACAAGAGGAGATAACATACAGCTTATTATATTCTATTACAAGGGGGTGCTGGGAAATATTTTCTTAAAAAGAATGGAAATAACTGGAAGAAGGGGACATACATGATGCATGAATACATGTAGACACAGATGCACATAGAGAGAACCACTTCAAAAGTTTATTCCTAAAGTTATGAAGTAAATCACTTGAAAGTTAAGAATGCAATGAAGCACTATTTAATTACTTAACTACAAGGTTCCTTCTCTGTAAGATACTGCCTTATTCAGTACCTGCTGCAAACCTCCTCTGGGCATAGGCAAGGTTGTGTCAGACAGTAACTGACAGTAACTCTGCCCCGGGCAATACTGAAATATCACGGATGTAGTAAACAAAAGAGGACAACAGGACAAGGAGGGAGAGTCTGTTGCTTAAGACAGTTTAATGCCACCGTTTATGGTGACGTTCTTTAAAAACTCTCCGTCTCTGCTACAACATCACACTTCCATCACATTTCTGTGTGATGCTGGCCGAGTCATTTAGACTAAGATTTCAGCAGGCTTTGAAGCCTTGAAATGTGACTTGCAGAAGTGCTGAATGCATTCGATTTTAATAAAAATGAATAGAAAACACATACAGAGCAGATTTTAAAAAAAATATGAAAAAAACTCTAGGTAGTCTGAAAGATCGATCCTAGCTGTCCCTAATGGACACCTAAATTAGTCTGTACTTATGGCACAGACTTACTCCCTCTTTTATCTCAGTTCAGCCTGGTCTGACCTCGGAACTGACCCTGTTATGAGCAGGGAGTTGGACAAGAGCCCTCCACTGGCCCCTGCCCACCTGCGAGACTTAATAAACTTTGACTACAGCCAGATTTTCAGACAATTGTCTAACAAAATTTGAAGGTGGAGTTTACAAGAGCTTTTCAGCAGAAGGTCATGAGAGAATTTTTGCAAAGGCGAAACTATCTTTTTCTGCAGCCATTATAGTAGAAATTACAAAATTGTTCTGGATGACATTTAAAAAAACATAAATAAAAAGAAAGCCTGGGGTAAACAGCAGGCAAAGAGAATTTCCATCCACACTGTGGATTTCCAAGTTACAAATTACTGTAAACAAAATCTTACCCTAGGAAGTAACAGGCAATTTTTAGTAATAAACAGAGATAGCAGCCCAAGTTTTACTAAACGTTTGGGATGTGCTAGCTGGGCAAAAGGATTTGCTGTAAACTGATACCAGTGGGATGAAAAAGTGTGGGATAATTCAAGCAATCACTATTCTTCAATTGTGGCAAATTTAGTCGGGTTTTCTCATGTTGTCAGGATGGGTTGGTTGGTTTATTTACAAATTTTTACTCAATTTCCTTATCTGGAGAGCTTTCCAGTTTTTTCATTTAAGGCTGCTCAAAATGAGACCTTGTTGACTGGGGGAGATGACCAATGGCTGATTCAGAGAGAAAAGGAACTTGTCCTTTAGCAGAGCAGTGTCAGAAATATGAGCTTGAATAAAAAGCAAAAGGTTAAGTAAAGCTTGGTTCCCAATCCTAATAGAGTGATGCACATGTGATTTGGTGAAACTTTTAGGAAGTACAGGCAGGAAGCCCTTTGAAGTGTGTAATCACAAGAACTTTGCTGTGATTACAGCTTGATAAATTCAACAAATGTTGTTATACTTCTATATTCCACTCATTAGCTATCTTAATACATACTGGCTACTGCATACCTATACACACTCCACATTAAATGAAATCACCAGGCACACATACCCAGGCAAGCATACTGAAAAGAGAAGACCTTTTTTTATAAACCCTGATTGAAATGACCATCAAAGACAAAAAAAGAGCATCAAATGACCTGAAGCATAAACGATGTGGGTTTTTTTTCCCTGCAAATTGAAAATACATTGTTACAGTACAAAAAGGACAAGATTGTTTTTCTTTGGTTTCTTCTTTCCTTCGGTACTTAATGTGATGGAAAATTACCACAGCTTGTAGGTGGCATTTTTTGATATGACTGTAGACCATTATTTTTATAATCCAGTGTTATTATGGTCTATTTGCATCCTTTGTGTTTTATGGGCTTGAAATAGGTTGTACGCCTCCCAAGTTCTGAGATCTCTGCTCTGCTTTGCAGCTTGCCAAGAAGGTCGTATTTTGGTATGTCCTTCTCCTTTGCTTCTGTATGATGCTACGCAGCATTAAAAATAACATTAATGTCACAATTTCTCTAGCTCTCACATCTCTAGCTAGTCATATCAAGGTTTTATTATGATGGATTTTGATGACGAGCTTTCATTGTGTTAAGCCATGGGGGTCCCATGGTTTTATAACATGAAACCAGAAATAACGTTACTCATCTCTAAATATATGTAAGGCTATTCTTACAGCATTTCCCTCCATGCATGATTTCCTCTTCACATATTGCTAGTCTAATCATATTTTGCTAACAATGAATCTACCAGTTCTGTTTTACTACTCTCTATGTTATGACCAGTTGTAAAGCCAGGTCCCTGTGGTTAAAAATGACACTGTGAGTCATTTCACGCCTCTATTTTTTCAAAGGCAAGATCCAGGTCTTTATGGGGTCTTTGTGATCACCAGCAGGAATAGGGAAGGGATCACCCCGCTGTACTTGGCACTGGTAAGGCCACACCTCAAGTACTGTGTTCAGTTTTGGGCCCCTCACGACAAAAAAGACGTTATGGTGTTGGAGCATGTCCAGAGAAGGGCAACAAAGCTGGTGAGGGGTCTGGAGAACAAGTCTTATAAGGAGCAGCTGAGGGAGCTGGGGTTGTTCAGCCTGGAGAAAAGGAGGCTGAGGGAACACCTTATTGCTTTCCACAATTACCTGAAAGGAAGTAGTAGAGAGGCAGGGGTTGGTCTCTTGTCCCAAGTCACAGGTGATAAGACAAGAGGAAATGGCATCAAGTTGTGCCAGGGGAGGTTCAGACTGGATATTAAGCAAAAATTTCTTCATCAAAAGGGTTATCAAGCATTGGAACAGGCTGCCCAGGGAAGTGGGCAGTCACCATCCCTGGAGGTATTTAAAAGACATGTGGTGCTGAAGGACGTATTTTAGTGGTGGTTTTGGCAGTGTTAGGTTGATGGTTGGACTCGATGATCTTAAAGGTCTTTTCCAACCTAAATGAATCTATGATTCTCTGTTGTTTATACAAAGTGACAGTATCTGAAAACCTTAGTGGCACTTGACTATTTTAACACATTAGCACTGTCTTAAAATCTTTAGCTTGGTTTCATAATAAAACTCATATTGACCTTGAAAACCTACTAGGTAGAAACAGGCCTCTAGTAGTTGTGCTCCAAAGAGCTGACTGGATTTCTTCACCTTAGACATGTGGATGCTTGCTCAATGTTGTTTTTTGCAGAAATAACTGTTTCTCAGCTGTGCCGTGTTAGCATCTTAGATCTGGAGAGTTGGTTTTTTCTAAAAAAGCAATTTAGAAGACATATTTGCTATTGATTTTTGAGTAGGGATAGGTGAAATAGTTCAGCTTAAATATGTTACACATCTCTATCCTCCTCAAATTGGAAATGGTTAGTAAGTTTGATGCATTATTTGCATGTCTCTGCAATTCTGTTTATAATCTGAAAATGTCAGAAAAGAGTCATTTTGCTATATTTGCAATCAAATTTATAGGAATAAGTTCTGGGAAGTTCAGTTTTCTCTGATAAGATTTTGAGACCTGGATTGCAAGGTTTGCATTATTTTGGTATTTAATCCAGGGAAATACTTGTATAACTGAACCTTCAAACTTTACTGTTATTATTTTTCACAGTGGGTATTTTTTTTTATCATATAGCTACCAGAGATTTTAGTGAACTGCTGTTATATCAACTATGTTCTGCTTGGTCCTTGGGGCTGTCAAACAGGGATTTATCCTTGACTATAAATTAGTGCAGTCTTGAAACTCATAGTGATTCCCTTTATCACTCTGCAAAGTGGTTACTACGGCTTTTCAAAAAAAGGTCCAGTGTGAGAATGTATCCTGGAATAAATGAAGGGAGGGAGTAGAAGGAGCACTAAAGCTGTCTCTAGCAAGATCTCACACATTTGCTTTCTGGGAATTTAGTTCCATTTAAAGATGAATAAATGAATAATCATATGGTGCCCCAGCATCTTGGAAAAAAATGTGTGGGTGCTCTATGTGTTTTAAATTCATTTAGCTAAACATATATAACTGGTAACATGTACACATTCAGTACTTACTCCAGACTGTTTTAATGCTTCTGTCAGGAATCTCTTCTCTTTCTCTTCAATTTCACATTTCAGTGGCTAGATTAAGTACATAGGCAGTACTTCACAATCTAATGTAATGCTTCCTAGGACTGGGCAGGGCACAGTAGATCATTACATGTAGTAATTTTCTCTTCTCTCAGAGAAAGTTCTTCTCCTAGAATTCCTGCTGAGAAGACATAATGTAATTGTGTTTTAAATTTCTTAATTCCAGATTTAGTCATCAATTGGTTATAATCTCTGGTATTCAGGTTAAAAGTCCAAGGCTTTTCCTCCTTAACACAATAATTAGGAATTTGGTGAATCTCTTCAAACTCCTGCCGGCCTCCAGGAAAGAATTTTTGATTCCTGATAGAAACAGAGACAACTCTGAGACAGTGAAGTCAGCACTGTCCCTTGAAAAGGAGCAGAAGTGGATTAAGCAAGGTCTTCCAAACTCCACAGGCTTTGGAAGATCCAGCTGAAGGAGGGATGGCGCTGATTTTAGCTGTTGAGGTTCGCTCACCCTAGAGGAAAATAAAAACCCAAAAGTACAAGAAATATCCACGTCTATGAAAGGTCTGGAACTACAGCTGTGAAATTACCCTAACTATGAATTCATGAAATGAAGTTAATTTGTTTTTAATCCACTATAAGGTTTGTCTTTTTTTTTTTATTTGCCCCCTTTCATATGCTGCTATAACCTTTATTGTATCTTTTTAAGTGGGCCAAACTATCTTTGAATTCTATTTCATAGGAGAACAAAAATGCTGGAAGAGAGTTACTTTCTCGTAATTTATTGTATATGTCATCTGTCTTTAAATATAGCATCACATTATAGATATTCTACCTGTTGCTGCTGTGTTTCCACATCTAAACTTTATTAATTGGATTATGACTTATTCTGTGACTTTCCCCAGTCGTATTTTAAGATCCTTAGTCCAGTACATATTCACTTATAGCTACACGCTGTCTTTCTAATCTTCAACTTCCTGTGCTTAGATTTTAGTAATTCATCCTACAGGTCACATTCAGAAAAGTGGGACACCTATTCCTGTAAGGTTATTCTGCTATTTTCAACCTTCACGAGATGATATTTTTATCACTGATCTTTTCTGAAGACTGGGTAGTTTTTTGACATTTACTCATCCTGAAGCTGCCCAGTAAAGCTTTTTCTCCTTCTCCCCTTTTTGTATGACTGGCTGTTATTTTTCATGATGCTTCAAGAAGCACTTTTAAAGCTATTTCAGATTACACACACTTCCATATTTTGAGATTATATCATCCGGTTATATCATCTCAGTGTTTCCCTTTTCTGTTTCAAAAACTGATGTAGTTCTTCGGGGTGGGGATAGACATTTTCTCAAGATAGTATGATATGTCTCTGCTCTGCTACAGGTATTTGCATTAACACAGTATTCCCTAGATAACCTAAGCATATATTCTCCTCAAAGGAAATATTATGCTTATGGGAAAGAAAGGACTTTTAAATACCTAGCACGCTAGTAGTGGCCATCATAATCTGTTCCTGTGTCTGTTTATTGTCTTTGAGTACCAACTTGCTGCTTTGTGCTACCCCTTGGCTCTGGGCTGTCCTGCGCAGAGACAGACTAGACAGCAGGTTAGTGCTGAGTGAAGCTGAATGCTAAGGACCAATACCATCCTGGTATAGTGTTTCACCTTTATCTCAAGGAGATTTGGAAAGTCTAAATTTAAAACAAACCCAATTTTTGTAGGTAGATAAAAGTCCTGATACAATTTCTTGCACTACATTGATCTGTAACTGCATTAGTTTCAGCTGGTGCTGAGTGACTCTAGTGAGGTAAGGATTCAGCTTACATGTCGGATACGAATTTAAAATGGTTGCATAAATCATGGGAATTTTTCATCTCCCAGCATTTTTAAATGAGAACCAATGGTATAATTATTGCAGAATTCTTTGAATCCATCCAGTTTCATGTTTCCACAGCTGCTTGATCCCTGCCTACACATCAGTGTAGCTTGGTTGAGGTACCCAGTGAAGCTTTGCTGTACACTGGTGCTGGGGAGATTAACGGTGTGGCTGCAACAGTTCTAGCTGCTGGGGAGCAAGGCAGGTCCAAGTGGCTCTGCAGCTATAGCTGTATGCGAATTTATATATTTAAATTACTTATTCAGCCCATGCTGGCGAGCGTCTTCACTGTTCATGTTTCGGTGTGTTATAGTATTAATAAGACAGAAGCCAAGTACACTTCTTAGCAGGCAAGGAGTGACTTATATCTGGGGAGCAGCAAGAAACAGGTTCTTAAACCATCTCTGCCATTTTCAGCGTTGTGTGAACACAGCTCATCTTCTTCATCTCAAAGAAAACTCATACAGAAGTGTTTAAACAATCTCTTTGTGCTGGATCAGTGAAGAAAAGAAGCATGTACAGGGTCAAATCACGCTTAGATGGCAGCAGGCAACTAAAACCCAGCTGATAATTGATGAAACTTGTCTTTGTCACCTCTCCATTATCAGAGTTACTCTTCTCTGTGACATTTCACTATCCAAAGTATAAAAAGAAGAGGATCCAGATTTGCTCTCTTCTATCTCTATCATCCTTTCTGCTCAGAACTCACTGTTTTGTTTTAATGGTCTCAGGCCATACACTTTCTTCTTTGTTATTTTACTCTCAAAGGGCCGCTACATAAATTCCTCACATTTCTCTTTTTTTTTTAAGAAACAGAAACTATGTCACCATAAATTTTCTTTTACAGGGGTCATAAGAAAAACATTAAACTATTTTAGTTGTGCTCTACATATTATTGTTGGTCTTCTAAGAACACTTCAAACCCATTTCCCACCACTCTGCAGTCATCTAGCAGCTCTTTGTGCAATCCTGCTTCCAGTTTGCTTTCAGGGAAAAGCAGTTCCCGCCTCACCCACCCCGCCTTTTTTTTTTTTTTTTTCCCCCAGAAAACAATAGAAGTGGTGTA